>JASXTE010000004.1:40358796-40658796 GCA_030280995.1 Hemileia vastatrix
TACTGTATCATCTTCAGGTACATAAGCTGGATTGGATACATCATTTGGAAGAGGTAATCTAGACAACATATCTTTATTGGAATGAACCTTTCCAGCCCTGTGAATAATAGTAAATCTACCTCTGTATTCTTTAACAGAAAGTTGCCACCTAAACATATGTATATTTGGTGTTTTTAAGTTCAAGAGGGATTTAACAGCACTTCAATCAGTAAATAATTCAAACTTTTGATCATCTAGACAATAATGAAGCTTTTCTAAAGCCCATACAACTGCTAAGCACTCTAATTGAGTGGAACCATACTTCAATTCACTCTTTCTCAAGTTTCTTGAAATATAACAAATTAATACTTCTGAAATTTTATCATTAATAATTTGTTTTTGGTGTAGAGCAGCTCCAAGTCCAATAAAAATCGCATCTGTATAGAGGACAAAAGGCTTTTTAAAATCTGGAAGGGCAAGGATTGGAGCTGACATTAAACATTTCTTTAATGTATAAAAAGCTCTTTGAGTATCCTCATTCTATATATAAGCCACATCCTTTCTAGTCAATTTGGTAAGTGGTAGGGCTATGACTTGATAATTTTTAATGTATTGTCTATATTAGCCACACATTCCAAAAAAACTTTGTATTTCCTTTACAGAAGTTGGTTCTTTGACATTCTGGATAGCAGCAACTTTACCTTGGTCCACACATATTTGTAAGCCAGAAACTACATGACCTAGGACTTTCAGAGATTGAAAACCAAATTTACACTTTTTCAAGGATAGAGTCATGTTAATTTCATTCATTTTCTGGAAGACTCCTCCTAAGTGTTGGATATGTTTTTTGAAAGTTTAAAAAAAAACTATGATATCATCAAAATAAACCATTAACCATCCTTCAATTATTTCCTGATGAAATGTGTTATCCATTACTTTCTGGAATAATGAAGGGGAATTTTTAGGGGCAAAGGGAATCCTAACATATTTATAAATTCCCATATGAGTTGCAATTAGCAAAAAATTTTGGGAGGATTTTTCAACAGGTATTTGATGATAACCTTTATTACTATCCAGAAAGCTTATGAATTTTTCACCTTGCAAGGTAGCATGTATAGATTTTATCCTAGGTAAAGGGTAAATATCATCTAAAGTATAGGTATTTAATTCTCTATAATCTCCACAAAGCCTAGCTTTATCTTTCTTATAGGAGATAAAAACTGGAGAGATGACACAATATTTAGGTGTAACATCAACTTTTTCAATAATATTAATACTTTATAAAGTTGAGATATTATCTTTAATATCTTTTCTCTTTGTGGGAGAAGAAGGATAAGTTTTTTCTAAGGCTAGGAGGTATTTCATTCAAATTACAGGATAAAGAAATTTTCATTTCAACTTTAACCAATCCTAACACATGGGAACCATGAGCAAAAGCCATAGGGAAAGATGTAATCAAGGCAACTATTGAATATTTTTGATCATTAGTTAATTTATCTCCAAATGAAGCTGTGTCTATTTCAGGCAATAATCCATCCAATTCTTCTATTTTCCTACCCTTACATTGGATCAATGAATTATAAGATTTTAATAAGGGTGCAGAATGCTTTTTAGAGAAAGAAATTTTAAATTTTCTTTTCCAATTCATTCCTAAAGTAAGATAATTGTTTGAAGGATCCAATTTAATTCCAAACATGTTTAAAATGTCATTTCCTATAATAAAACAATTGCTTAAATTATCATTTTTCATCACAGCAAATTCACAAATAGCTCTGACAAAACCACCATTATATTTAAAGAACACAGTGGTCTTGTATTTGCCAATGGGACATAAAACAGAGCCATAACCTTTTCATTTTTCAGATGTTATAGGTAACAATTTGCTTTGATAATTTTTATCCACTGAAGCTAGTACTTTCTCAGACACTAAACTTCCTCCAGCACCAGAGTCAATAATAACCTCAACATTTTTACCATTTATGATAACTGGTGCTCTCAAGGGTGATATTAAAATTGAACTGTCAGTAATATCTATAATTATTTCAGAATTTTCTACAGAAGATAAATAAACATCACAATTTTCAAACCAATTATCTAAATATTGGATATCTTTTTTTAAGACTAGAACTTCTTGAGAAGAATCATGGTCATAAGAGATATTACTATTACATTCACTTGTGGAATCATCAAGATCAGCTTGAGTATTTTCAGACTCTTCAGTTTGTTCAACAAGATGAATTTTCTTGTCACAAACATGTCCTTTTTGTCAAGGTTTGTTACATTTAAAACAAGTGTTTGTTGCATATTTCTTTGGTGCAACTGGGGCAGAGGGTTTACCAGTTTTTTTTTGAACTTTTGTGGAAGGCTTTTGCTGATCATAATAAAATTTTAAAGGTTAATTCCTTGGTTCATATCTATGATTAAGTAGAACTTAATTAAAAATATTAATAAACGAAGACTTTTCTCTAACATGCTCAGTCCTTTCCACAATCAAATCTCTCAGAGAATTTTGTCTCTCAAAATATCATAATCCATTTTTCGATCCATTTCTCTAAGAATTTTTTTTCATGAGAAAAACAATAGGTTTTTAAGGAGAGGAGGACACATGTTTAGCAGTCCCATATAATCTCTGTTGAGAAAGTCTGAATTTTGAACCACCGCATTGATTTTCAATCAATGTTTTCCATTTTTTACAAGTACACTGTTGATTTTCCAATAAAACAGATTCATACCACATTAAAGCTACATTTGAAAATAAAGAAATTAATTTAGAAACAATCTCTTCATCTGGAAATTTATAGAAATATTTTAGATTATCAATTCTTTGGACAAAGTGTTGCCAATCAGATGAAGAGTCACCATCAAAGGTGGGATATTGATCCAGTTTAGGCCAATTTTTCTGGCTACTGGGATGGTCTATCTTTTGATTAGAATTATTTAAGATTAATAATTCTTGAAGTTTTGACAGGTGATCATAAATTTTATTATTTACAGAAACAGCTGGTTCATGGCCATTAAAATATTTTTTGCTAGTTGCAAAAGATTTTACAGACTCATTGTCAGGTTGATTAATGGCTGAAATAGGAGGAAGAAAGGATCTCCTTTGTTCAGGCTCTTTTCATTTACTTTTATTCAGCTTATGGGCAGCATTTTGATCTACACCATAATAATTTACAGGAAAGACTGAGAATTTTTCCTCTAGATCAGACAAATAACTTTTTATCTGTGGAATTTCAGACATTTGGTCATTGATTTTTGCAAGGGATAAAACATTTCTGTCTTCATAAACTGAGTATTTGTTACTCAGAGCCTGGAAATAAACTTTCAGATTTTTCAACTCATTGTGTAGAGACTTATTTTTACTCTTTAATGAAGAATTCTGATCAATAAGGGGTTTTAATTCACTAAACGTTTTATGCAGATGAAGATTTTTATCTGAAATAGCTCTATGATCACTTCTTATTTGTTTTTGTTGACTAAAAACTATATTCAAAGTTTCTTTTATTTTAAATTAAGCTGTATCTTGTACAGAAGAACTAACTTTATAATGAAAATGCAAATTATTTAATCTGTCACTTTCATGCACTAATATATCTCTCAAAATTTTGTCTTTTACAAAATTAAAAACAAGGGTATCTTTCAATATTTCCACAGAAGTTTTCTCAAGTAAGGCATAGACATAAGGGGAAACATAATAATTCTTAGTTGCAATAGAAGGATTAATTTAAGAAGTTGAAGTTAAATGTAAAGGCTCATCAAATGACTATTTACTAATAACATCATTAGGGCTACTCATTACAGGAGTTTGTCTCTTAATAGGTTTAACAGTTCCTTCACCATTTGCAACAAGATTACATGTGGAGGAAGATTTATTACTATACATACCAACATGTTTATCAAACAAATTACTTACCATGGCAAGGGAGAAATTTTTCCCTGTGCTTTCTTTCTTCTGCCTCCCTGATAACAATAGGGCTTAGAAGGTTGATGGAAAGTTTGTGTCCTTGATGGGCCAGGGTGTTGAGCTTCTGGTTTCTGCACATTATGCTGGTAATGACTCATCAGGTAGCCCAATTTCCACTGTTCCACTTGTAGAGTGTTTTGACTTTGAGGGAAAGAGCTGGGTGCCTGATGGGGCTGAGTCTGAGGCTGAGTGGTTGGTAAAGGAGGAGGCTGAACCTGTTTGGGATCTAAAAGCTCCTGTACCTGTTCCCAGAGTGTGTCTACTTTTTCCTTGTACCTCATGTATTCTGCCTTCAGTTCTTTTATATGACTGGATAGATTTTTTATTTGCTGCACCAGAGGGATCTTTTTTATTTTTATACCCTTTAGAGGATTGTCCTGACTGATTTGAGGCTTTACTTCTTTCACAGTTATTGGGGGAGGGGGTTTAACCACTCCCTCTGAAATTTCTATGTCCTGAAGAATATGAAGGTTTTTTGTCATCTGAAGAATTTTTTAAGTTAATTTTGAAGAACCTACAGATTCATTATCAACATCCACATCAATTTCATCAACATGATAATTATCCATGCTTCTTTCCAAGCTACTGGACATAAAAAATGTGAAAAAAATCAATTGGATATAATCAATGATTTATATTTATATTTTTTCAAAATAATAAAATTTTTTTTTAATTATTTTAAAAATATAAATATAAATTTTATTCAGTTTATAAAGTGATTAACAATAATAATGTAATACAAAAAATATATATTTACAAATTATATTATTAAGAAATAAAAATTAATTATTTTGGGGACAACCAAAAAAGGTTTAAGAAGTCAACCAAAAATAATTAATACCAAAATTATATTTGTAATATTGGGACTAAGTACTGACTACTATTATGGTCAGCCAATACTATCAAAATTTTAATAAAAAATTAATTAAATAGTTCCTTTAAGAAAATATTGATCTTTCAGGACTAAGAGAGTAACTCTATTATGGTCAAAGAGGAAAAAAAATTATTTAAAAAAAAATTGATCACTTACACTCAGTGACTCAGAAAAATAGCCAAGGCACTGTTATTGCAATAAAAATTTGATAATATAGTTGATAGGTGCAAAGGTTTACTTATTATAGTGATTTAGAAATCACCTTAAAATATATATAAATTAATATTATATAAACCTAAAAAGTTGAACCCAAGTTCCAAACATGGCCACTGCAAAATTTGACTTTTTCCCACTAAGTGGTCCATGCATCGAGTCAATTGTCAAAAGTTGTTGTTGCCATTTGGAAAGGCTCCCAGTAGTCGGCCGGTCATCTAGAAGAAGGAGAAGAAGAAGAAGAGGAAAAGAGGGAAATAAAAGTAAATAATATAATTAAAAGAAGTAAAAAGAAAGAAATAATAGGGAATGAATTTTAAAGAAATGTAACAACAACTTTTGGAACTGTGGATAAGGGACTTGACAATGGTTTAAAAGGGATAATGATCAGATAAGTATTTTTTTATTCTGCTTAAATATCAACTGTAACTACTAACAGACTTAAAGAAACCTTAGATTTATTTATATAATATTTTTATAAGACTTGTAGTGTCAAAAAATAATAATAAAGTATTTAAATTGATATAAGTAATGTAAATGATAGCAGCTAAAGAAGACTTCCAAGGCCTTTTTATAGGCAAGGAGACATCTGAAGCGCCACAATAATGTGTATACAATTATTAATAATGTGAAACAAGAAGACAAAAAAATTTAATTAAAACATATAAATTAAGAGAAAAAAATGAAACAATAAACTAAACCTGTGAGTAAGTAAATATTTTTCCCACCATAAATTCCCAAAACAGTTAATTAATATAATGAGTAACTAAGTTAGTATGAAACATAAGAGCTGTGAGAAAAAAATCCAAAACAGGTATAACAGTCACCACACAATATGGGGTGCCAACTTGCTAGCAAGTCCACAACCTTGGACCCAAACTCACCACAGATTGAACACATATTGAGCTATTGATAAAGGAACCATACAATCAGGGATGAACACCACTAAGAAGAACAGTTTTAGGTGGGTGTTCAAGTAGAGTTCAGTATGGGTTCAGTATGAGTTCAGTATGAGTTCCATCTGAGTTCCATCTGAGTTCAGGTTGAGGACTTGCTAGCAAGTCCACCCCCTATATTGCGTGGTGAGTGAAATGTAAAGGGTTTAATTAAAACAAATAAAATTATTTTCACACAAAAAAATTCATGTAATCAATTTAACCTAATATAAATAAAATTAAATTAATGGTTTTAACTATTTAATTAATTCAATGACTAGTTTAAATGAAAAAAATAATTAATTTAATGTTATTACTAATTTAAAGTGAGAATTTTATACCATTTTAATAAATAAGTGTTTTAAATTATTTGATAATTTTTCTGACACAATTAAGGGTCAAAAAGGGCCCAATGTTTATGGATAATAATATATGACAAGTTTTTATTTAATATATAAATTTTATTAATTAATTTTTAATTACATCATAAGTTAACTTTATCATTACCCTTATAATAAATTTTTATAAATAATTAATTATTAATTTATAAATATTAAATAAATAAAAATGTGCCATGATTTTAAAGAATATAATATATTTTTATGTAATAAATAATTTACTTAATAATAAAATTAATATGATAATTATTTAACTTATTTTTAAAATATTTATATAATTTTATTATTCAATAAAATATTTTACTTTAAATACATAAAATACATAATTTTATTCCCTTTTATGATTCTAATAAAGTATTATAACAATTTACTGGACTCCTGAGACTGCCTGGCTGACAGGTTATGTTTTGATTATAGAAAACTCAACACAGTGACTAAGAAGAATGCTTATCCAATTCCTCCTATATCATTACTTCTTACTTTGTTTAATGGTGCTAAAATATTTCTTAAAATTGAAATCAGAGGCGCTTACAATCTTATACATATTTCAAAAGTTCATGAAGCTTTAACTGCAATTCATACCAGATTTGGTTGTTTTGAATATTTAGTAATGCCCTGTGGATTGTGTAATGCACCATTGACTTTTCAAACGTTTGTCAATGATATCTTCCAAGATATTTTCAAACAGTTTTTTTTGTCTACCTAGATGAAATTTTAATCTTCTCAAAGACCCTTGAAGATCATATCCAACATAAAAAAATGGTTTTTATTTGACTTCAAGAACAAGGGATCTATGTCAAGCACACTAAATGCAAATCTCACCTAAATCTATTGACTTTTGGGCTTTAAACTTTCTACTGATGGTTTATTCATGGATGATAAAAAGGTTCAAAAGGTTTTGGAATGTCAAGAGTCAACAACACTCAAATCCCTACAAGGATTTTTGGCTTTTGTAAATTTCTATAGAAGATTTATTAAAAATTAATCTAAAACTATTAAAAATCTAACTTCTATTCTTAAAAAAGATACTCCTTTTTCTTTACAGAAATATCACAAAAAGAATTCAAAACATTGATAACTGTGTTTAACACAAATCCAATTCTTTGACACTTTGATCCTACAGCCTCAACAATACTTGAGACAGATGCTAGCAACTGTGCTATAGCAGGGGTAATATCCCAATTAAGTCCTGAAACAAAATTGATTCATCTTTATGTGTTTTTAAAACACTGATTAATTGCAGCAGAATTAAAATATGAAATTCATGATAAAGAGTTATTAGCCATTATTCATTGTCTTAATAAATGGTGTTGTTTACTTCTCAGTCTAAATAGTTCTTTTCAAATCCTAACTGATAATAACAACTTGAAATACTTCATGTCTTCCAAACTACTAACTAGAGGTCAGGCTGGGTGGGCTGAGTTTTTATCTGAATTTTATTTTACTATTACCTAAACCCTCCAGGAAAAAATTGTGTAGTTCCAGATATCTTATCACATCAGGACAAAATTTATCTGCAGCAGGGGAAGGCATTTGCTGAAAAAAATCAAGAGAATGTAAAATCTATTCTCAATGAACCAATGTCAACAACTCATCAACTTAATTTGATGACAACACAATTGATTTAAAATCCATTTTCCAACATTTGAGAAGCTCAATCAAAGGATGATTATTGTTTAGGGATAAAAGACAAAATACTCTTGAAGCAAGGGTCCAATTTATTCAGCATAGAATCAGGTCTGTAATTTTTAAAAGGTAGAGTTGTCATACCCAAGAATAAAGACATGAAGTTATGGATTTTAAATAGTAGACACAATTCTTCATTAGGTGATCATTTTGGTGTTAATAAAACGTACTAGTTAATAGAAAAAAAATTCTTCTTTCCAGGAATTACCAGGGGTATTATGGCCTATATTAAATCCTTTCATGAATGTAATAGGAATAAGGTACCTTGAAATAGGAAGACCAAATGGCATTACGAACCATTCAAAATGACCAAATTTAGTGCAGAATGCCAGTTTGTGCTCATCACCTTCTTTTACCAGTATGTTGTGGTAGCCTGCCCTAAGATCTAGGGATTTGAAGATCTCTGCTCCTTGGAGACTATCAATCAGATCACTGGTCAAAGAAAGGGGATACCTTTTCTTTACTGTCAGTGCATTTAGTCTTCTGAAATCCATGCAAAGTCTTAGTGAACCATCTTTCTTCCCTGCAAAGATCACAGGGGCTTCCCAGGGACTCTTTGATTCTATAATGAACCCATTCTTTAAATTTTCATCAATCATCTCCTTTAGTTCTGCTCACTTCAAAATTGAAAGTGGGATTATGCAGCTAAATTGAAGGGTTGCGTCTGGTATCAGATCAATGGCAAAGTTGTATGGTTGATGAGGTGACAGGGTCTTGACTTCCCCTTCCTCAAACAGCAGTAAGAATTCCCAATAAGCTTCAGGGACCATTTCTTTGAGGCTCTTTATTTTCTTTGAGGTCTGGGCCTTGGCTGCAATCTTGGCGGATATGTTCCAAGCTGTTGCATCATATTCCAGTTCCTCCTCCTCTTCCAGTGCCTCTTCTAAGTCCTGAAACTTAGTATCAAGAGAAAGTGTCAGTTCTTGCGGCAAGTCTACTGATGATAATAAAAAACCAGGAGACTCTCCGGGAGGGGCCAGGGGATAAATTATTTCTCTGTACCATCCACCTTTCCATCCTTTGCCTTTCCCGTCTTCTTTAAGCCTTCTCCTGTTCTTGCTGCATTTTACCTCCTTCTGGGACCTCTTTGGTGCTCCCCAACGGTGACTTATCCCCAGCCTGCTGCTTAGAATCCAGAGGAAGCATCAGTTCTGGAAGCAAGTTAACTGATGATAACAAAATATTTGCTGGGATGGGTTTCTGACCCCTGAAGGGGCCAGGGGGCCAATACATTAGTGCCAGCCTCACCTATCCTTCCCATCTGCACCTTCTTTTCCTTCCAATCAACTTGTGGGCTATAGCAGTCTAGTTATTTCCTCCCCAGTACCATGTCGTACTGGTCCTTCAGGTTTGTTGCATATTCCCTGCACTGAGACTCCCTCCCATCACACCAAAATCTGCAAAATAATTTCTCTCTTACTTCTTCTCCTTCACCTGGCAATCCATCAAACATAATTAGGCACCTAGGGTGGTCTAATTTTTCTTTTTTCTTTTTATTTTTCTGTAAAAACTTGTTGGAAAAAAAACAGTCTGTGGCCCCACAGTCCAGTAGGGCTTGTACATTTCTTGTGGTATCAAGGGTCATTAAAGGCAAGTTTAGTATAATATGATTATCATTCACTTCAATTGGCTTACATTCTGATAACTCCTCTACCAAATTCCCTATATCCTTTCCCTCTAATTTGCTTGAGGAGGGGGCAATATTCACTCCCGAGCACTATCTTTTACCTGTGCCTTTCCTGTGCTGTCCTCCACTTCACTAACCCTCATTTTCTCTCTGCACTCCCTTTCCAGGTGACCACTGCTTCTACACCTAAGGCACAGACCTTTGCTCATGCCCCTCTGATACTCATAATCCAATAACCTCTTCCTCCCACTAGCACCTCATACATTTTCTGCATTGATATCCATGGTATTTGGGTCCCTAGCACTGGCCCTGCTTGAGGCGTAATTGCACAATAGACAAGCACCAATCCAACCATCTGTTTGTTGATGGGTGAGCTCATTTTCAACTTGAATGGCCAGCTCCATGAGTCCTTGGAGGGAGGTCCGAGAAGGGTGACTAATTAGGGCATTTCTTTTTTTTTGATGAGAGCCCATTTCTGAAGTGAAACATGAGGGCCCCTTCCCCCCATGTTGTGACATAACTGGAGTGGCCCCAGAACTCCAAAACATACTCAGTGACCAAGTTTCTTTGTCACAGCTGATTTAGTGCATTCTCTGAGGTTGTGGCCACATCTGGGTTGCCAAAGGCTATTTAAAAAGCTGCCATGAACTGACAGAAGGTTGTTGCTGCCTGAGAGCTTTCAAGAAGCTCCTTGGTGTACGGCCTTTCCCAGCATGCGGCCTCATCTGTGAGGTATGATATTGCAAAATTAATTTTTGCTTTCTTGTCTGTGAACTGATGTCCATTGAGAAGGACATAGAGGTTTACCTGTAACACATACTGATCCGTCCAGGGGCCTTGTTTCCCATCAAAGATTGCTGTGAAAGCAATCTTTGGACCTTTAACAGGGGGTGTTGGTGTGGGGTGAGATGCCTGTGCTCTGGATTCGGCTTCAGCAGCATCCAATTCTGCTTCAGTGGGGCCACAGTATGAGGGCTCCGACTCTTCTAGGCACTCCATACGCCTAAAATTCTGTTCCTGAAAGCATGCCATTTGTTCTTGCATTGCTGCAAGGAGTGCTTCATTGGGTTGTCCTGTAGGTTTCATTCTTCTTTAGTAGTATTCCAATTGATATTTGAAAAAATGTTAGGACCTGAGAAGGAAGACTACTACTAGTGCTGACGCTAGCCTTGAAATGGGACTGACTATGCTAATACAGCAGTGAGACTCACTAGACTGACTATGTTGGGGTTTCCAAAAGTGAGAAGTGCGGGACTGACTATGCTGAGTTAGCAGTGAGACTAAGATTAACTGGATTACTATATAAGTTGTCTGATGAGGAGCGCTTCACAGTGCTTACCCCATATAACCCCTTAATGCAATATCCCTGCTTCCATCTCTTAAAAATGCATAGCACCCATAGCGCTCCTCCTCCTTGCCTCTCAATCTAAATCCTAACATTAATCATCCTGCTGAATATTATCTTTCAAAAATTTCACAAATTCAAGCCAAACTCTAATCTAACCTTAAGGTGGCAAATCAGAGATATAAGAATCAGGCCAACAAACATCAACAATATGCTCCACCTTTTAAACCAGGCAATAAAGTATGGCTCAACTCTAAAATTATTCAAAAAACTCAACCATCAAAGAAACTATCTGAAAAGTGCTTGGGTCTATTCAAAATTGACACTGAAGTCTCTAAAAATGCATTATGACTCAAGTTACCTTTAAAATGGAAATCAGTTCATCCTATTCTTCATGTATCTCCTCTGGAACTTGCTTAAGAAATATACCAGGGCAATAATTAACCCCCTCCAGAACCAGTAAAAGTAGAAGATCATCTAGAGTGGGGAGTAAGTGGGATTCTTGATTCAAGAAGGCACAAGGGGAAACTTCAATACCTTGTGGAATGGGAAGGCTAACTTGATGAAGCAAATAAACATCTTGGGACCCAGCTATTAATGATTCAGATGCTTTGGAACTTTTAAAATATTTTCATATAAAATATCCTAAAAAACCTAAACCTTAAATCTCAAATTTCTTTCTTTAAATTTTCTCCTTCTTTCATTTAAATTTATAGTTAAATTTTCTTATATGTTTCTTTCTCTTCTTTCTCTTTCTAGATCCCTAAATAATTAAACCAAACTAAAAAAAACTAAAATCAACATAAATTAAAATTAAAATTAAAGTAAAATAAAGTTTTAAAATCAAATAAAAAAATAAAAATAAGATAAATAAATCATAATAAATTAAAAAAAAAACTAATTTTTTTTTTCTCTCTTCTAAATTTTATTACACCAATTACATTTACTTTTTTTCATATTTTTTCTTTATTCTTATTAATATCAACTCGATTTCTTTAAAATCTACCACCTCCATTTAAAATTAAAACATTTTTGTTTTGTTTTATTTTTATTTTTATAAATCTACCTAAACAATTCTCAACTCTTCAACATCTTCATAAAACCTATCAAAACCATTTTGATCATCTTCAAACCTGAAATCTTTCAATATTTAAATCATTTCTTTTTCTTCTATAAAATTTTATTTATAAAAAGCTTTTCTTTCTTTTGAAATTTTATCAAAACAACATTTTTTCTTTATCTCTTCTTTCTATCTGAAGTACTAAAATTTTAACTAAAAACTTTGAAATAAAAATAAATTTAGATTAAATTAAATTAAATAAAACTTGAATTTTCTTTCTCTCTTAATTTTAATTTTCTTGTTCTTTTAAAATAAACAAATTTTAACTTTCTTTTTTTCTTTTTAAATAAATAAATTTTGTAAAAAATTAAAACAGCTAAATTCAACAAATATTCAAGATAAAACTATATACATTTCTTCTCTTCTCTTTTTCTTTTCGTACTTCAATATTTTCTCCTCTATTTTCCTTCAAATCAAATCCTTTATTTTCTCCACCACTTTTCAAATCTCCTTTCTATCTTTCTCAAAAACTTCTTCCTCCCCATCTGGCACCACCTCTGGAATGTCCAGTAACTCCTTGGATACATCATATGAAGCTACATTGACAATTCCCCCAATTCCATCACAAAGTGTTGCAAAAAACATGGTTTGAAAAAGCCTTTCCAGGCTTTGTTGACCACACCTGGTCAAATTCAACCTCCCCATTTGAAGCATTAGTTATGGGTTCAGTAAGTGTAACCCTTGAGGAACCTGCTGTAATTGATTGTTCAGTTTCAATTTGAGGTTCAACAACTGGATCCACCTCTGGTTTGATAGGTAATTCTTCATTGAATTCTGCCTCCTAAAAAATAAGAATCAGTTAGCTATTAAAGCAAAAACAAAAGTTAAAGTTTTTAAATTGCTTACTTCAAACTCAGGATCTTCTTCAACAAACAAACTTGGCTTGGTGGGTTTTACTACCTCCACTACCTCATCTTCATCATCCTTGACAATCATTTGATGTCACTTTGTGGTAGAAGCTACCTCTAATACAGGATCTGACCTGTCATCCACTATTTTTTTAACCTCATCCTCTGGAGTCATAGGTCATTTCCCATGACTAAGACTGGCTACCCAACCAGAAATTTCCATCCTTCCCTCCTGATCTAACACATATTCTGCACCATACACCACCAAATCATTTTTGATGGGAACCTCCCAGATATCCTCAAAAATGGCCTGATCTTTAGTAATTGACCAAAAAATTTCAAAGAAAATTTTCCCTCAAAAAGGGAGTTCTTCTCTAATGTGTCACACACTAGGCCCTGAAACCAAAAAAACTTGCACCTCTTGCAAGGGCCTTGTGATACGGTGTAGAAAGCAACAGTTCTATAATACTTAGCTATAGACACAGTCTAAGATGGGTTGGTTCTTCTTTTGAAAAAGAAAAATATTTTAAAAAAAGAAGCACCTGCCACTCTAATTTTAAAGACAGTGAAAGCACATATTATAAGTATGGTTATCTAACTTTGTTGGAGAAGAAAATAGAGTAAACTTGTAGAGATATTTTTTAAGAAAAAGGGAAATATATATTTTAATATAAGTAATCAATCTGTTAGCTAAATCTATTATCAGTAAGTGCTAGTATCCTACGTCAATCCCTCTAGAAGCGCTCTATTTAATACTATCTTTACTGTAGCAATAAAATAACTCTACAGTGCTACTTCTGGTATGCACACCTGTTATTTACAAAAAAAAATATCTATTTTCTCTTTTTATCTATTAAACTTTATACTGTAGTCTATACACATGTCTCCTCCCTATAATCCTCTCTCTTAAAGATGAGTGCTGTTTATATACACCTGTATGTTCAGCACTCTACCTGTATGCTCCTTCCCCCTACTTGTTTTCCTACATAAGTTTAGTGCTACAAAAGAATATCAAATGGTATCTAAATATCTCATTAGTCTATATACAATTGTTAGTGTAAGTCTTGGTTCTAATAGCGCCTGAAAAATCTAGAAAAGAACTACTATCAGCACCTGAAACTCCACTCTCCTGTACATACCCTACATTTCCAGAGATTCCTGACTTAATAATAGGTACTGTACCACCTTTATACCTATTTTATAACCCACGCTCACCACATGAGTCACTGCTAATATTGAAGCTCTCTGTGCTAACAAAATGACTTCCCTATTTCAGATCTTACTTGCTGCTCCTTTCTTTGAGTGCTACTTGAAACCTATTTGCTCTTCTAGGGCTACCTTCTTTCTTTGACATGCTATTCATCTCAACAGGTGTAAAACACTTTACCTAAAAGGCATCATCCATATGTAGGAGTGAATTTTTTATGCCATTGATTGTTGCTTTTCCTTAACTCCATAGTATGCTTCTAGCACTACCCATGACTCTTGCAAGTACATACCATATTTTCTTGTCCTATAGTCCATATTATGTACTTCCCCCTGACCTGTTTCTCGCTGTGGCTCATAAATCCATAGTACACAAAAAAAATTTGTGCAGAGAGTTTATTTTCTCTGCACTTTTGAGAACCCCTTTGTTGCACTTCCATAACCATCCTACCTGAAAACCCCTTTTTTTGTGCTTCTTGCTACCTAAGACTTTGGCTGTTTACTGCAAGATGTGTAAAAAAGTCTCCCTCTACTTGCAACTGTCCCTAGGCGCTATAAAACCAGGTGCATATCTCACATATTTTTCTCATTCCTCCTTCTTCTAGTCTCTTCTATTACTAGTTTCCCTTCATCTTATTCAACTATCTTTTATCAACATGGTCACTAACAACGATATCATCCATGCCATCCTTCAATTTTTTTACACACAAAAAGCTGGCATTTCCAATAACCCTATCTTCAAATCCATTCTGACTGGAGCAGAGCATCATCAGCATTGTACTGAAAACAGCATCACTCCATGTTTTTTCTCAAAAGCTCACCATGGTAATGTCTTCTTTACTTTAAATTCCATTTTTCTTCTTTTTCCTTCCTAAATATTTAGTTCTGATCTCTATTTATTCCTTTTTGATAGTTTTGTGACTTCTGCAAAAGTCACAAAAAGAAATACAGTCTTGATGGTCCTCCTACCATTTCTGCTCCTACCACTGCTACTACTGCTCTTGATCCAAATGCATCAACATCAAATCTAATGAGCAAGATGGCCATAAAGCTCCCTACTATTAAGAGAGCCAAACAAACTCATTGCTCTCCAACTCCAAGCACTGTGTCAAATACAATGCATATTTCACTCTTCTCAGAGGAGTTTATCCACACAGTAAGTCACTCTTCCATTTATTTTCTCTTCTCAATATATTTTTCTTGCTAACAAAAATATTTTTCTTCTTTTCCTATTTAGGACCTCCCCAACACTCCTTAAACTGAAACGCCTTCAACTCCTTGTGTCAAAATCACCATCCCAGGTCTAAAAGAAGATCCCTTCTGGGCCGTGACACCTCACACTTCCTTCTCTCCTGCTGTCAAGACTGAAGTTAAATGGCCTAAAAAAGAGGCCACTCCTCCTCCCTTCACTCTGAAAATTGGTTCTCAATGCCCCCAAAGCCAGCCACTTCATTCAAGGAAGAAGCTCCTTGTCTTAATCCCCCTTTACCTGAAGATTGGCAAGTTCTTAATTGCATTGTTGCCACCCCTTACTATCAAAAAATTGATCAAGTCAATACTGCCTTCAATGCAGTATTTTCCTGTTTCAAAAAACACTCCTTCACTTGATGAAAAAGAAATTGAAAACTGTGTTTCCTTCGTTGAAACTCTGAATTTGACTTATACTAACATATAGAACAAATGGTAGTATGCATTTCTTGCTAGGCATTAAAGTAAGTCCCATCCTTTTCTTTAATCACTATTTTAAATTCTAAATTTTCTTTCTTTCTTCAGAAAACTTTTATTTATAACTTATTGTAAAATTATTTAGATAGTCTGTTTTTTTATTATTTCCTCTTGTAATAATAATTTATCTTCCCAAAAAATTCTGTTGCCAACATTTCCCAATTATTATTCTGTGAGAGTAAAAATTTTATTAGTTCTTAGAAAAAAATAAAATTTATCCTGAGAACTTCTTCTTTTGACTTCCTTCTTAATAACCTTGAGAAAATAAAAAAATTTCCCGATATAATTTAATTTGTTAGAACCTCATCTGACCTATTCTCATATTCTTGAAGTAAGTTCATATCTTCCCAAAATTTTGCGCTCTTTAGCACTAACCTTCTTTCCCATAAATCTTGTTACACTTCATTCTTCTGCTGATTAGCATCCCCACTTGGATGCTATTCAGAATTTGCCTTCACTTGTATTATAAAAGCGCCTATAAATATACCTGGTAATATATTCTCTTTCCTTATACAAACCCAGTGCTTTTATAAGTCTAATTAGCCATGACCCAATACCATACTTTACCCAGAGATCAAGCTTGCAGCTTTTGCTTTCACCCTAATTTTAACTGTACCTTTTCTAAGCCTCATGGCTACACCACCTTTAGGCCTGCCAGTGATAGCTGTTTTAGATATCACAAAACTTGCACATTCTCTTATACTTATCCTTCATCCCCCAATGAGTTCATTCAGTTTCCCGCTGGAAATATTTCTAGTGCCCCTACTGTTCTAGATAGCTCCAGTAAAAGTACCTTTTCTTCTATTGAAACTTTACCTGCCAATAGCATGTATCTCCCTGTGTACTCTTGCCAAGAAATTTCCATTCAACATAAATCTGAATCACCTACACCTTCTGAAAAAGACGTGGTAATGCAATCATCCTCTACCTTCACACCTAACACTGTAAGAGTGCTTTCTCCTTCAATGCAACCTACAAATTCACTAGCCAGTAATTCTATCATCTTCATTTTCAATTAATCATCCCTAATTATTCTTTCTTCCAAGGATGTAACAAGTCTATTTTCTTAGGATGAGTTCCCCAACCCCTTCCATTTCTAAATTTGATGCAAATCTTCTTTCACTTTGCCTCATTTATTATGCCATGTCATCCTCATACAACCGCGCTCCCTCATTTTCTGAAGATGAACTAAATTCCCACTACCATCAAATTGAAATGATTAGTCAGTTAATGAATGAAATAAGTTCTACCTCTATCCCTGGCTTTCCTGAAAATCCCAATAACTTCATTATGCCCAAAGAATGGAAAAGATTCCCCACCAGTTTTGAAGGAGACTCTTATTAGACATAACTTTCCTCCTCAATTTCTTTCTGATTAGCACTGGTACTTTAGCACTTTTACATATCTCCCTTTAAACTATGCTTGCCCTTTGCAATTACAATGAATCATAATTTTTTGTAGAAAATCATAAACAAAGTGCGTAGCACTTTGCGACACAATTGACTTTCCTAAAAAAAAACAAGAAGAAGAGAATGCTTCCTGTGCTCCCTCTACTATCTTTAAACGATTCTTACCCTCCATAATTAATAATTATTACTGAGATTTTTACCAAACCAGGTCCCTGAATTGAGTGCTCCATCTGCCAATCTTCTTCAGCCAAGTTGCCCAACTTCTGCTAAGCGCACTGTAGCTTTCTTATTTTTCCAGACAGCTGTTCCTCTATCCATTCTACCCACTTCTTCATGTCTTCTCTAGCAACATTAATTCTACACAATTCAGCTTGAGCACTAATGCCAAACTCTTTTTCAGCCATAGTTGCTTCACCATTTCTAGCGCCCTATCTGTCACAGTTGCATCATAGCATCCTAAAAAAAAACACTGATTATAGTTTATACTCTTCCCAGAGAAAAAAAAATATTTTTAGTTTATCCTCATCCCAGAGGTAATTCTTATGTTACTGGTATCCCTCTTGGGTAGAGTCTTTTGATCTGATTGGTCCACTACACACTGCTTCTATTCAGTACCATCCATTTCCTCCAGCTATTTGCTTCTTGACCCTATAAGGTCCATTAAATCTGTCCACAAACATTTTTCCCAATTGACGTTCACAACATCTTTTTTATACTAATACCAAGTCCCCTGGTTTAAATGGTTCCCTTAATATGTGTGCTAAATACTCATTCCAATATTTCACTGACTTGTCCTGAATCCGCATCATTCTTTCATATGCCTTTTCCACAAACTTGTCCTGTATTTCAAGATGTGCCACTCTTGCTAGAATTAAGTCCTCATTTGAGTGCACTTGATCCCAATCACATCCTAGAAAAGATCCAGCTTCCAGATCAATAGTTAATACTGAGCTCTGACCAAAAATAAGTTCATAAGGTGAAAAAACCATTGTTATTTTCACTGAAATCCTATTAGAACATCCTTAATTACTTGATGCCCTCACTCAATCATACCTTTTGCTTTTGGATAATATTGTGTTTCAACTCAAATTTTGGATCCAATCCCTTTAACAACTTCTTTGAATTCTCCAGTAATTTCAGTGCCTCCATCCACAGTTATCATTTTCATTACCACATATCTCTATACCCATTCCTTCTTCAAAAATTCAGCAACATTACTTACCTTAAGATATTCTTTAACCCATCCTGACAGATCATCCATGGCTAAAACCAAGTATTTTAAGTGTCCTTTTTTAATATGAAGTGCATCTAAGCTGATCCTGCCAAAGATAGTATCTTCACATGTTGCCTTTCCGTTCTCCTTAGGCTTTCTGTAACTTTTGTGATGACATTCCGGACAAGATTGGACCCAACCCTTGATCTCTGCTTTCATATTAGGCCACCAGAATTGTTTTTTAACTCTCCTTTAAGTCTCATCCTATTCACTATGCCCCAAGTTTTCATGTAATTCTCTGAGAATCTTCTCTTTTCTACCTCTATCTGATATAACCAATTGTGGTGTAGAAGAGGGTTCACTCCACACCCTTCCATCCTTAATAAAATAATCTTTAGCACATTTACCTATCTGGTTCAAAGTGTCTTCATCACAGTCTTCAAGTTGACTATCACCTTCTGGTAATGCTTTTAACCAGTCTACATGCTTAGCTAAGTCCTTGATTAAATCTATGCCTTCTGACTGCATATTGCTTTCTTGACTGCTGCTCAAGTCATCCTCTTCTTTTGAATCCAGAATTAATTCATCTAGAGCTCCTCTCATTATAATGTTAGCTTTTAAATTCAATTCTTTCCCTTTTATCTCCTCATGATCATCTCTGTTATGAATATCTTTCCTAAATTCTCTTATTTTTACGTCATTGCAGATGCTGTTTGCTGATAGATTATTGTCTTCCTGGAAACCAGTCATTAGTTTTACATCTTTGCGGATGTCCTTATTCATAAACCTATGATAACAATAGTCTATTCCATTTATCCACTCTTTATCTTCTTCAAATTATTCTGCCTCAGAATCCTCTTCACACAATGGCCTCCTAGACAAAGAATCAGGCATTGTGAAGGATTTTCCTGGTTTATGAACTAAATAAAAAGAAAATAAATTAATCTCTGCCACCCATCTAGTCATTGGCACATCTGGTAAGCTTGGACTACTGATCATTTTCACCAAAGATAGTGCATCAACCTGAAGCTCAAAATGTTTCCCCCAAAACATCCATTGCAAATTCTTCAACATCTTTGCAACCTCACACAATTCCAACTTGGATTGAGAGTACCTAGACTCTACCTTTATAAAAGTCTTCAACTCATAAAGAACAGGCCTATCATTTTCTTCCTGGTCCTCCTGCATTAAAACTGCATCTACTACAGACACGCTTGAATCTACTGCTAGAGTAATCTTTCCAGCGCCTGGCCCATATTCCATTTTCTTAAAAATAATATCTTTTACTAAAATACTTTTTAACAACTCAAAGGACTCTTCACATTCCTCTGTCTAATCCCACACAACATCCTTTCTTGTCAAGCACCTTAACAGAGAAGATAACAAGGAAAATCACAAATAAACATCCTCACATATGTACAAATACCTAAATTCCCTCTAAATTTTGTAGTATTTCTTGGTCTTGGTCATGTAAGTACCTTGTTTTTCTATTTCTCTGTGATGATTCTTCCCTTCCTACACACAACATGACCAACAATATATAGCGCTGGCACAAAAAAAGAAAATTTTGACCCTGAGACTTTCAAACCAGCCTCCTCTATTCTAAAAAGTATCCTTTCAATATTAACTGCATATTCCCAAATAAACCTCCTAATGTTTGTGTTCTCCTCTAGAGCCTCCCCATAATAATCAGAAACAGGTCCTTTTATACAGCAGTAATCAATGAAAATTCCTACATATTCCGTAATTTTATCCTGTAATATCCACATCATCTGCACCTGATACACTTCCACTGAGTTTGTAGCACACTGTGGTAACCTTTTCAACCTAAAGTGCCCCAATGGAGTTTAAAGCTTAGTAATGGGCCTTGACAACACATCTAACTTGCGCTCATTGTATCCTCCCATTATATCTCCTAATCCATAACATGCTTGTCCTGAAAAAGACTCCACAAATTCCTCTAGCATTGGTGGTAATCCTGCATCCTTAACTGCAACCTTGTTCATCTCTCTCAAATCATGAACAACTCTTAACTTGCCATTATTCTTGAAAACACAAAACACTGGACATGAGTAGCTTGACATTGACTTTTCATACAAAACAGACCTTAACCTTTCCCTAATTAATTGCATATATTCCTCTCTTATTGCCACTGGTATAGGAAATGCCTTCTTTTGCCATGGTGCATATGGTATTACTGGAGCAATATAAGGTTTTCCATAAGACCAGTTTAATAAAACTTTTTCCTCTTCTGAAAACACAATAGCTTTTTCCCTAAGAACCATAACATGTAATAATAATTTCTTTTCCTCCTGCAACAACCAATCTTCCAGTCCAAAATTAAAGATCTGGATTCTTTCTAGGGTTATCCTACTCATATGTGTAAATTCCGGTAAAACCTTTTTCAAAGGTGTGTCATAAGGATTTATTGATAGCTCCCACCTATTCAAAGGAGGTTTCAAACCTGGAATTGGCATATTTACTGTTTTAACCTTAACTGCTACTGGTTTATACTTTGATGCTAGAAAGTGCCAAATGCTGCCTTCATTACTTAATATTAGACCTTTTCTAATATAACTCCAAGTTGTACCTACATCATATTTTTATCTTTTCTTTTTAATATAAGCATAAGAAAATCCATAATAAAAGAAATTAAAAAGTACAGGCACAATAAATTCTATAGTAGTATTACCAAGACACCTGTGAAGGCCCACTTTATGTATCCATTCTTGGAATAACTGATCACTATCCGGGTTCCTCTTACTCTGGGAGATAATAATACCTAGAATTTTGACCCCTAATGAAAATATTGGTTCCACCCTGGTAGATGCCAATTCTCTTCATCCTCATAAAACTCTCTTTCCTTCTCCAAGCTCACATATCCAACATACTTAGTTTCCCAGCCACCTTATTTAGGTGCTACTAAAACTGCTGTTACTAGAATACTATCATCAACCATAATCCTAAGCTCTATAGTCTTTTTCAAACAATAATCTATTGTTTAAGAATAATCCATCAAAAATAGTTTTCCCAAAACTGGTTTCACTACACCCATAGGAACATAAAAGTGTAGATCTCTTGACTCTCCCACAACTCACATCTTTACATATTCAGCTACCCCTATAACCGGTAACCTACCTCCAATACCTGAAACAGTTCCTTTGCTGTCTTTTACAGGCAAACCTAAATCCACAGTGTCCTCGGCTGAAACTACATTAATCAGAGAGCCAGTATCTACTATCACTCTTATTTGCTTCCCATTAATTGTAACCATTAAATACCCTAATGGCACTTCATAGTGTGGTACCCTCAATAGTTCCACAGCTGGTTTAAATGAGTGCTCTTCCACATCATATTCAATAGAATTTTCAACTCTTTGCTTCCTACACTTATCTACTATACAATTTTCTAAATCTGGCTCTACTGCTGTAAACACCCCTAATGTTACTGAAATTGTTGTTTTCAGAAATTCTGTAATCAAATCCTCAGCTGCCCTAGGATATTCCACATGAGCTGGGTACTGAATCATCCATTTTGGTTGAGTCATCTTTGCTCCAGTTTTGGCCCTACCTGGTGGGTTCTTTGGAGTACTATGTTTTGCTGCTGGCATTCCTTACACCAGTACTGCTCTTGGTTGCACTACTTCTGGATCTTATAATGGTTGTTCCTCAATATGCTGATTCATTACATAATCTATTTTATTCCCAGATTTATTCTCCATTTCTACATTTTCAAGTGGTACTGGTGTATTTTCTCTTGTAGTATATCCTACTTCCTCAATATCCTCAGGATTTTCATACTTAGCGCCAGCCCTTCTTATCCTACTAACAGCTGGTGGAGTCATTCTCTTATGCTTTGCTTCAAACTTCTCCAACCATGCTTTAGTGAGTGGCACTGCAACTTCCCCCTCTTTAACCTTAAAATCCAATACAGAAAAAGTGACCACAAAATTTACTGACTTTTATTTTTTATCTTCAGGATCCTTACCCTTATTAGACTTGACCTCCATAGCTTTTTTGTTAATATGATCAATGACCTTAGCTCTTATCACTCAATCCTTATCCATAACCAGTTTTGTGCCATCTTCTAACATTAGTGCTGTACCCTCTTCAAAATAAACTTTTTCTTCTTTGTCTTTTTGAAGTGCATTACACCTCATCCTTGTATGGCCTTCTTTATTACAGTAATAACATATCATTGAAGAAAACTGTGACGGTTGAGGAGTAAATCTAGGATTGTGTTTAGCTTCATCCCTTAATTATTTCTCCAATTCTTTAATCCTAGCCATTACTTAACTTGAATCCTGTGATATTGTCTTGGCTTTTAGGGTAAGCATTGAAGAAGGTGATCCAGTATTAGGCAAAACCTCTACCTCCTCTTCATCCTCCAAGGAACCCTAGCTACTTGGAGCTCTACCCAATTAAACTTCATCTTAGCTTCCACTGCTGTTTCCAGAGCCTCCAGTCCTTGATACTTATAATCCCTGTTTTTCTTCCTAACCAGATTACCTTTGTTATCAAGGTGCCTCTTTGCCCAATCTTCAACCTCAGGCACTAGTGCCTCACAAAACCAAGGTAAAAACACACTAGAATCACTAAAATTTATTTTACTAACCAAATAATCCACTACCTGATTGAGTTCTTGTTGAAAATTTTTAAACTCTTTAGGGTCTCTGATACTCCCTCTAGCCTTGACTCTGTTTACCAAGACATCTAGGTCCTTCATTGTATACCTTGTCTCCTCAGTAATTTTAGGCTATCTTTTTAAAATCTGCACTTTTAATGCCTTCCAGTCACGTTTCTCACAACCATCCAGTTCCTCTCGATTGTGTTTACATTCATTTTCAACAAAAAATAACACTTGACACACCATATCATAATCTGATGCTCCATGTACCTCTGCCGCTTGCTCAAACCTTGTCAAAAACTTATGAGTGTTTATTCCAGTAAATTTCAAGCTTTTATCCTTGCACCTAATAATTGTCAAAACCCTGGGCGGTAAAAATGCTGTAGAATTGGGAAATTTCACCCTCTCCTGAGTGACTTTAGAATTAGTAGCTGTAGGTTCTATACTATCAGCCGTCTTCTAGAAGAAAGAAAACAAGAAGAAGAATAAGGTAACAAAAATAGGAAAGGAAATACAAACAAAAGTGCCGAGAACACCACAGACCAAACTTTTTAAAAGACGGTGAACCAAAATTTTATCTTATAACTTTAATCAAAATATATTTTAACCCTTTATAATTGATCAACTATATAACATATATTTCAGATTACAACCCTAAATCTAATATAAAGAATATAATTCAGCTAACAATAAATGCACGCCAAAAGATATAAATTTTATGTTAAACTATCTAAAGTATTTGTAAAGAAATATGTAAAGTAATTGATCCATTTACAGGGGGTCACCCATGGCCCTTTTATAGGCTAGGGTGCCCTCTGAAGTGCCATTACAATTGATTTACCTAACTACACTGAAACTTAACAACTAATAAAAGTGGGTACATACAAGAGGCAAAACCCATGACAATGAAACTAAGTTACATGGGTAAGGGCCCAATAAATCCACCCATTTTACTGATTTATCTTAACTACAATAAAAATTCTGTATTGAGTCACACACCCTTTACAACACTAGAATTGGGGGTTTCCATTAACTCTGAAACCCCAATTTAAACCCTTTTTAATCATATTATGTCATTATTCTTAATTACTCATTAAATACAGAAAAAAGCGCAATTTTGAGCTTTTTTTATGTATACATAGTAATTCAAAACATAACCTTTTAATTTATGTGGGTTCAGTACCATACAGCTACTGGGCTTATTACTTAGCCTGGCTGACACTCCCTCACTCTAAAAAAAACAATAAAAAAAAATGCTAAGATTTTTTCTTTTTATATTTTTTCAGTACAGTGGATAAGTTAGAAATTTCATTTTCAGGAATCCATACATCATGTTCAGATGATTTATTTTTATATCTCAATAAATATCCAATACCTTTTTCAGACGTTATAATTCTATCATTAAGAATTGTATCAATTTCTGCTGTTTCTGTGACTTCTTGAGGGTTCTTTTTAGGTCTATCTTTCCTCTTTGGGAATAAGTCACTGTTGGAGTGATAAGGCTTAAGTAAAGAAATAGGAAAAACAGGATGTTTTCTATCATATGGTGAATACAATTCAACTTCAACTGCATTATTTCCTACCATTTTTTTCACAACAAATGGTCCTACAAATGGATCTTTTAATTTTTTATTGCCTTGTAATTTGAAGTGGACTGTGGATATCAGTACTTCATCACCCTTTTCAAATTTGTGTTCTTTATGGGATTTATCCCAACTTTTCTTTTCAGATTCAAATGCTTTTTCAATACAACTTTGAGCATGTTTTCTACATAGTTTTTGCATTTGAGCAAAAGACTTAACACCAGGGTGTATTTCAGATTTTGGTAATTTATAATGAGTATCTGAGCAGGTGTATTAGGTACATAGCCCAGCCAGAGTTCAAAAGGCTTCTTTTTAGTGACAGAGTGAACAGTGCTATTATAAGCAAATTCAAGACCAGGAAGTAAGGTTACCCACTCATGAGTAAATCTGTCATTGTCTTTGTACTCCAGACCAAAGGCACAATAACTTCTGATCATATCTTCCAGAGTTTGAATCATCCTTTCAGCTAAGCCATCAGTTTGAGGGTGATGATCTGTAGATAATTTTAACTCACAGCCACATATATCCATTAGGGACATCCAAAATTCAGAAATAAACTTTGTGTCTCTGTCAGATATAATGGCTTTTGTAAATCCAACAATATTAAACATATGCAACCACCATAAAAAGGCCAACTCTTTGGTGGAAACATCTTTATGGGTAGGAATAAATTTACACATTTTAGTGAACCTATCCACTATAACCCAGAAAGAGTTTAAATTGTCTTTTCATGCAATTGGAAGACCAGTGACAAAATCCATATTAATGATTTGCCATGGGGCATCAGGTGCCTCAATATGTTGCATTAATCCTGCTCTTTTACCAGTTAATCTTTTAGATTTTAGGCAAGAATCACAAAATTCAACATATAATTTTGTGTCTGCAGACATACTAGCCCACCATGCAGTATTTTTTAATCTGATCATGGTTTTTTCTAAGTCAAAATGACCTGCTAATATGTCATCATGACATAATTTTAAGATGATTTCTTTCATTGAAGGAGGAGTAACAATTACATTAGTAAGTTTTCTCCTGTAGTAAATATAACCATCTTCAATTGAAAACTTTCTTTTTCCAAAGGTTCTTGATACTTTGGAGGAAGTGTCTTTATCAATGATCGAATAGAAGAATTTTTTGGATCATTTAAGATCTTAATTAACTTATTTAAGTCAGCATCTTTTTCATATGATTCTAAAATTAATTTTAATAGCTCCTCTTCCATATCCAAAATATATATGCCATGTATATGAACAGTGTCATCATCAGGTACATATGCTGGATTGGAAACATCATTTGGTAAAGGTAATCTGGATAAAATATCAACATTTGAGTGAAAATTGCCAGATCTATGAATGATTGTCATTCTACCTCTATATTATAGAACAGCTAATTGCCACCTAAACATATGCCTGTTTGTTGTTTTCAAGTTTAACAGAGACTTCACTACACTACAGTCAGTAACCAATTAAAATCTTTGGTCATCCAGATAATAATGAAGCTTTTCTAAAGCCCATACAACTGCCAAATATTCCAATTGAGTAGCACCATATTTGAGTTCACTATTTCTCAATGTTCTAGAAATATAACAAATAACTACTTCTGAATTTTTATCATTAACAATTTGTTTTTGATGAAGAGCAGCACCCAGTCCAATAAAACCTGCATCAGTATAGAGGACAAAAGGTTTATTGAAATCTGGAAGAGCAAGAATTGGAGCAGACATCAATCATTTTTTCAATGTATCAAAAGCTTTTTGTGAATCATTATTCCATACAAAAGCCACATCTTTTCTTGTCAATTTAGTCAGAGGTAAGGCTATTACTTGATAATTTTTAATATATTGTCTGTAATAGCCACACATACCCAAAAAAACTTTGTATTTCTCAGACAGAAGTTGGTGCTTTCACATTTTGGATTGCAGCAACTTTATTTTGATCTACACATATTTGTAATCCTGAAACAACATGTCCAAGAGCCTTTAAAGAATGAAAACCAAATTTACATTTTTTCAAAGATAATGTCATGTTTATATCATCCATTTTTTGAAAAATCTGTTCAAGTGATTAATGTATTCATCAAAAGTTTTAGAGAAGATGATTATATCATCAATATACACCATAAGCCATCCTTAAATTATTTCTTGATGAAAAGTATTATCCATCACTTTTTTAAATACAGAAGGAGCATTTTTAGGTTCAAATGGCATTCTTACATACTTATAAATGCCCATATGTGTTTCTATAAGCAAAAAGTTTTGAGAGTTTTTCTCAACAGGTATTTGATGATGACCTTTATTACCATCCAAACAACTAATATATTTTACTCCTTGTAAGGTTGCACGTATTGAGTTGATTCTTGGTAGAGGATATATATCATCAACAGTGTAAGTATTTAATGCTCTATAATCTCCTCATAGCCTTGCCTTATCTTTTTCATAAGATATTAAAACAGGAGAAATAACACAATATTTAGGAGTAACATCTACTTTTTCAATGATATTCATCTTTAATAAAGTAGATATATTATCCTCAATATCTTTTCTTTTAGTGGGTGAAGCAGGATATGGCTTCTTCTTTAAGCTAGGAGGAATAACAGATAAATTACAGGATAAAGAAATTTTCATTTCTTCTTTAACAATCCCCAATTCATGTGATCCATGTGCAAAAGCCATAGGAAAAGATTTTATCAAATTTATGATGAATTCTTTTTTCTCACTACTTAATTGTTCACCAAATGAAGAAGCACCTATTTCGGTAATTAATTTATCTGGTTCATTTGTAGATCTACCCTTACATTGATCCAATGTATTACATGATTGTTCAACAGGATTAGACAATTTTTTAGGTGAGGAAATTTTAAAGTTTCTCTTACCATTTAATCACATTGTGAAACAATTGCTGGATGGGTCTAATTTTATACCAAACATGGTTAAAATGTCATTACCCATAATAAACCAATTGCTTAAGTTATCATTTTTCATGAAAACAAATTCACAAATTTCTCTGATAATACCACCATTATATTTAAAAAATACTGTAGCTTTGTACTTGCCAATGGGACATAAAACAGAACCTTAAACTCTCCATTTTTCAGAAGTGAAGGGTTCTAATTTTTTATGATAATCATTATCTACAGAAGCTAGTTCTTTCTCAGATACAACACTTCCACCAGCACCACAGTCAAGGACGACCTCAACACTTTTACCATTTATAATAACTGGTGCTTTTAAAGGGGAAATACTCACTGAATCATCATGAATATTTCTTATTATTTCAGCATTTTCAACTGAAGATAAATCATGATTACAATTATCATATACATCATCCAAATAATTTATATCTTTTTCAAGCATAAGTAAATTATTGGAATCATCATTCTCATAAGAAATATTACTATCACAGTCACTTGAAGTCTCATCAAGGTCAACTGCATCATCGTTATCTGGTTCTTCAGTTTGTTCAACAATATTAATTTTCTTGTCACAAACATGACCCTTCTCCATGCCTTGTTGCATTTAATACAAGTATTTGTTGCATATTTTTTAGGTGCAACTGGGGCAGAAGGTTTACCAGGTTTTTCTGGAGCTTTAGAGGGATACTTATTTTGCTTATACTGAGATTTTGAGGAGTAAGATCTTGAATCATATTTGTGATTGAGAAGGACCTCATTACAAACATTAATAAAAGATGAATTTTCTCTCACATTCTCAGTTCTGGAAATAGTCAGATCTCTCAAATAATTTGGTAATGTATAAAGGATTTTATCCCTCCAAATATCATACTCCATCTTTGGATCAATGGCTCTAAGAATTTTTGTTATTTTCATTAGAAAAACAATAGGTTTTTCAGGAGAAGAGGATATATATCTTACATTCTCATATAATCTCTTCTAAGACAACCTAAATTTAGAGCCACCAAAGTGATTTTCAATCAATTGGTTCCATTCACTCCATGTATGTTGTTGATTGTCCAAAAGAACAGACTCATACCACATGAGAGAAACATTTTTAAACAAGGAAATCATTTTAGAGGTAATTTCATCATCTGGTAATTTATATGAATTTTTCATATTATCAATTCTTTGAATAAAACGTTGCCAGTCAGAAAAAGAATCACCATCAAAAGTTGGATATTGATCCAATTTTGGCCAATTTTCAGTATTAATTGGACTTTCAGGTTTTTGATTATTTAGAGTAAATAATTCTTGAAGCCTGGAAATATGTTCAGATATTTAATTATTTACAGAGGAAACAACTGGCTCATTACCATCATGATTACAAAAATGTTTATTCTTTAAAGAATTTTTTGCAGTTTCATGTATAGAATGTTGAGGAGGTAAATTAAAAGGTACATAAGAGGAATTTATCTCAGGCTCTTTTCCTTTATTCTTGAGAGGATAATGGGAAGGATTATCATCTTCATCACACTCATCAAGAAAACCAGGTAAAGGTAATTTACCTTCAAGATCTGATAATTTAACTCTTAACCTTGAAATTTCAGAAATTTGATCATTAATTTTGGTAAATGACAAAATATTTCTGTCCTCATGTAATGAGTATTTCTCATTTAATGCTTTAAAATTATTCTTTAATTTCTTCAACTCACTGGTAAAAGCTTTCATATCACTCTTCAATGAAACATTTTCTTCCTTAAGAGGTCTTAACTCAGTAATAACTTTGCTCAAAGAAGTGTATTTATCAGAAAGTGATTGATATTCTTTTTTATGTAAAGACAGAACTTCACTCAAAGATTGCTTTGTTTCCAAATAAGCCTTTTCTTGAAGATTGGAATTTACTTTAAAATTTAAGTTTAAATTATTTAATCTGTCATTCTGATGCTTCATAATATCTCTTACAATGCTGTCTTGAATAATTTCAAAATAAGGTGAAATTTTCAAAAGATTCCCAGATGTTTGTTCAAGTAAACTATGAATTTCAGGAGTAATAGCATCATTTTTAATTGCAAGAGAAGGATTTATCAAAGAAGTAGAAGTTAAATGTAAAGGCCATCAAAAGACAACTTTGTAATTACATCATTTGAACTACTCATAACAACAGGCTGTTTTTAATGGGTTTTATAGTTCTTTCACCACTTTCAAAAATATTAACTGTAGAAGAAGACTTAGTGTTATACATACCAACATGCTTATCAAAAAGATTACTCACCATGGAATGGGAGGAAGTTTCCTTGAGTTTTGAGCCTGAGCCTGAGCTCTCTTTTTCCTGCTTCCCTGATAAGGGTGGGAGGCTTGATGATGAGGTCTGGATGGGCCATGTTGCTGAGGCTGATGGGCTTGTTAGGTCTGCTGACATTTACTCATGAACCAATCCTGATTCCACTGATCTACCTCTAATGTCTTTTGAGCTTGGGAGAGGAAGGGGTGGTGGTTTACTTGAGTGTGAGCTAAAAGCTGGCTTGGGGGCAAAGGATGACAAGCTGGAACCAGATTTTGGTTTTTGAGCTTGTTCACTTCTTCCCACAAGATGTCTACTCTGGCTTTGTACTTCAAGTTTTCTGCCCTAAAGTCTTTTATATGACTTGACAGATTGCTGACCTGTTGATCCAGAGGGAGCTTTTTGATCTTTCCCAAGTTTGATCCCTTTAGAGGATTGTTTAGATGAATCAGAGGTTTGACTTCTGTTGGAGGTGGAGGAAGAGTGGGGTTTGTTTCTGACACTTCTCATGCCATCTCTATATCCTGAAGAATGTGAAGTTTTCTTATCAGAAACTTTTTTAATTTTTATTAATTTAGAAGAACTCACAGATTCAGCATCATAGTCAATTTCAATTTCATCAACAGCTAAGTTGTCCATATTTTGTGTCAATTGAGAAGACATGGATCTATTTATAATAAATCACTGTTAATTTTGCAAGACAAAAGAACACAATTTAATTTTAAAGAATCATAATTTTATTATTTATTATTATATAAAAGTTCTTCACACAATAATAAAAAATATTTTTTAAAATTACTATGTAAAATTTTAATACAAAATAAATTTTTTTTTTAATTTATTATGTAAAATTTAATTACACAATAATAAAATTCTTTTTTCAAAATTACTATGTAAAATTTAATACACAATAATAATAATAAAAATATTTTTATAATGGAAATACAATAAATTTATTGTTAACCAATATAAAAATAACATATAAAATTTAATTTAATGTTGAATATAAAATGATATATACAACAAATATTATAATTTGACAAAATACAATAAGTATTATTATCAGACAAAATAATATAAACCAAATTTTAATGGTAATTTTGGGACTAAGTACTAAGTACTATAATTGTCAACCAAATATCAAATATTTATTGCAAATTAATTTAATAATTTACAAAAATAATATGATCTTCTAGGACAAGAATAATATATTCTACTGTGTCAAGTAGGAAAAAGAAAAATTTTTATGACCAACTACACTCAGTGATTCAACAAAAGAGTTAAATCACTGTAATTGTAATAAGAAATATATGTATAAGTTGAGCAGTGAAAAGGGTAACTCACAATAGTGACCAATAATCACACTAGAGTGAATATGTTCAAAGTTATATATAAGGTCAAAGGCTTGAACTCCAGTTCAAACCTTGGTGCAGTCAAAAAGTTGATTTCCACAATATGCATTTCAATATTGGCACCCATATGCAAGCAAGGTTCTTGCTGTGTATTCAATATTCAATTTGAGTCGCACAGATATTCAGAATTTTCTGAAGTCTTCAAGTTGTGCGACGTTTGTTTGGAAAGGTCCTCAAGTATCAGCCAGTCATCTAGAAGAAAGAAAACAAGAAGATGAAGAACAAGGTAACAAAAATAGGAAAAGAAATACAAACAAAAGTGCCGAGAACACCACAGACCAAACTTTTTAAAAGACGATGAACCAAAATTTTATCTTATAACTTTAATCAAAATATATTTTAACCCTTTATAATTGATCAACTATATAACATATATTTCAGATTACAACCCTAAATCTAATATATAGAATATAATTCAGCTAACAATAAATGCACGCCAAAAGATATAAATTTTATGTTAAACTATCTAAAGTATTTGTAAAGAAATATGTAAAGTAATTGATCCATTTACAGGGGGTCACCCATGGCCCTTTTATAGGCTAGGGTGCCCTCTGAAGCGCCATTACAATTGATTCACCTAACTACACTGAAACTTAACAACTAATAAAAGTGGGTACATAAAAGGGGCAAAACCCATGACAATGAAACTAAGTTACATGGGTAAGGGCCCAATAAATCCACCCATTTTACTGATTTATCTTAACTACAATAAAAATTCTGTATTGAGTCACAAACCCTTTACAACACTAAAATTGGGGGTTTGCATTAACCCTGAAACCCCAATTTAAACTCTTTTTAATCATATTATGTCATTATTCTTAAAATACAGAAAAAAGTGAAATTTTAAGCTTATTTTATGTATACATAGTAATTCAAACATATCCTTTTACTTTTTGTGGGTTCAGCACCATACAGTTACTGCGCTTATTACTTAGCCTGGCTGACACATACTAACTTTTCAAAAAAACAAATAAAAATTAAATATTGACTATATTCTTTCAATTCAGTCCTATGCTATCCTCTGATAAAGGCTTGATCCACTTGTTGTAGGCCCTGCAACATTTCCTCTGAAGCTCCAGCTTAATTACCTCATCTTTGACAAAAACCTGAAAAAAGTAATAATAACTGTACTTACAATCTGGCTGCCACTGTTATGGCACCAATTGTAGAAAGAAACAGTTCTATAATACTTATCTATGGACACAGTCCAAGATGGGTTGGTTCTTCTTTCCAAACATAAAACTATTTTAAAAAAAGAGGTGCCTTCTACTCTAAATTTAAAGACAGTGAAAGCACATATTATAAGTATGGTTATCTAACTTTTTTGGAGAAGAAAATAGAGTAAACTTGTAGAGATATTTTTTAAGAAAAAAAGGAATATATATTTTAATATAAATAATCAATATGTTAGCTAAATCTATTCTCAGTAAGCGCTAGTATCCTCAGTCACTCCCTCTTGAAGCGCTCTATTCAATACTATTCTTGCTGTAGCATTAAAATAACTCTACAGTGCTACTTCTGGTATGCACGCCTGTTATTTACAAAAAAAAAATATCTATTTTCTCTTTTTATCTATTACACTCTATACTGTAGTCTATACAGATGTCTACTCCCTATAATCCTCTCTCTAAAAGATTAGTGATGTTTATATACACCTGTATGTTCAGCGCCTTACTCCTATGCTCCTTTCCCCTACTTTTTTTCCTACATAAGTTGAGTGCTATACAAGAATATCAAACAGTATCTAAATATCTCATTATTCTATGTAGAATTTTTAGCTTAAATATTGGTTCTAATAGCGCCTGAACCATCTAGACAAGAACTACTATTAGCACCTGAAACTCCACTCTCCTGTACATACCCTACCTTTCCTGAGACTCCTGACTTAATAATAGATACTGTACTACCTTTGTACCTATTGTATAACCCATGCTCACCACATGAGTCCCTACTAATAGTGAAGCCCTCCATGCTAAAAAAATGACTTCCCTATTTCAGATCTTACTTGCTACTCCTTTCTTTGAGCTCTACTTGAAACCTATTTGTTCTTCTAGGGCTACCTTCTTTCTTTGACATGCTATTCATCTCAAGGGGTGAACACCACTTTACCTAAAAGGCATCATCCTTATTTAGGAGTGATTTTTTATGCCATAGCTTGTCACTGTTCCTTAACTCCGTAGTATGTGTCTAGCACTTCCCATGACTCTTGCAAGTACATACCATATTTTCTTATTATATAGTCCATATTATGTACTTCCCCATGAGCTTTTTCTCACTGCTGCTTATAAATCCATAGTACACAAAAAAAACTGTGTTCAGATTATTTATTTTCTCTGCGCTTTTGAAAACCCCTTTTTTCCCTTCCGTAACCATCCTACCTGAGAACCTATTTGTTGTGCTTCCTTCTACCTAAGAAATTTGCTGCATTACTGCAAGATGTGTACCACAGCAGTTCTTTCCATGTAAAATAAATCCATAGCAATGCATGATGTGCAAGCTACTTTTAATTGAAGCTTAGTTATTCTGCTTTCAGTGCAGGGAAAAGGGAAGTTTGAGTCGGATTGTGATGTTCAGTCATAATAAAGATATCAAATTATTAACTATTTATTTAAAAAATTCTACTAAAGTTTTTCAAGAAAAGGGAAACAGGGAGATAAGTTTAATGAAGAGTTCTGACACTCAACAGAGCTTGCGTTTTATACCTGAGAATTTGTCACAGGACCCATGACACTTGAATTAAAAGTCAATCTTTCAATCCATTAATCAGTACACAAATCCTTACTTGAAGCTCAGAAAGAAATATCTACATAGCAACTTCTTTTTCATTTGTGTGTCTCATCTTGACCATGCTAGAAACCACTCTATCTAAAGCTTAAATCTAAATTAGTCAATCATATGATTATACTTTTCAATCTTGAAGAAAATGCTCAATGTAATAGTGCTATAGTTAATGACATATTTTCAATGTTGGGTTATTGTTTGTCTGAGGGTGATTAAAGGTCTGTTAGTAGGAATAGGAGTAAGTCTAAATTACATTAGGGTTATATTCAAGGGTTAGTTATAAATTAAGGGTGGTTCACTAAAGGGGTCAATGTGAGTTGTAGTTGTCAATATAATTGGGTGGATCTGGTTTGACATTCCTTAGAATTAAATTATAACATTTTTGTGTGAGTAGTTAAATTTATATAAGGCTATTATTGTTTCCTACCTTTCTTAATAATAAATTTCTCTCAAAACTATTAAACTCCTGAATACCTTTTGATTATTAAGTTTCAACCCTTTTTGAGTTTAACCTGAATATTTAGTGTTACTTTAAATCACATTTTTATTCACCTCAAACTTACCTCAAAGCAGTATTATATTATCTTTGACTTATCTTTAAATCACTCCCTTGAAGTATTCCTCTGTGCTTAGAAACAGTTTTCAATCATCTTTTCCAATCTCACTTACTCAGGAACACCCTTGACCTTGTGCACAGGCTGTCCAGTGAAAATTAGAACCATTAAGTATTGTGAGAAGTAATGACATAGGAGGTACTGGACAAGCATTCTTCTTAGTAACTATTGGCATGTTGTCTAGAAGAAGCAGGAAAAGAGGAAGGGGAAGAAGAAGGAAGAAAATATAAATGAAATTTAATTAGGTAGGATGATGACAATGGTAACAACAATAAACTACTGGGGGATTTTAAGTGACTCTAGTAAGTAAGCTCTATTTCTCTCTGATTGGATAAAAATTACTAATATTACGCCACTCTTAAGGTAAAATTTAATTTATATTTATTTTTCTCAATTTTGAGAGGGAACAGTGCCACAATAAAAGATAATATATATATATATATATGTAACTAATAGTAGTTGGTTAATAATGTAAATAATTTAAGAAATTCCTAATGATTTTATATAGGAAAAGGGCCCTCTGAAATGCCATAAAAATTTATTTACAATTAGAGAATAAGGTAAAACAAAAATAGAAATAATTGTAACAGGAATATAAGACTAAAATGAAACAATTGACTAAAAAATGAGTAAGAGCCCAATTTCTCCAACAATTAATACTCAAACCTTTTAATAAAATTAAGTGGGATGATCAATTTTTTTGAAACAGAAGAACTTAATTATTTTAATTTAAAATAGGTTTCTTAATTATTTAAATAATAATCAGTTTAAGTGAAGCTTAAAAAGTATACTATTTTGACACAAAGAATTAATGTAATTAATTAATTTAGTAAAAAGCATGAGTAATTAACTAATTTAAACTAATTTATTAGAATAATAATTATTTTAAGCCAAACAAGTAATTATTTTAATGAGATCACTAATTTTTAAATTGAAACATTAATATTATATTAAGTAAAGTGTTTCAATTTGTTTAATTACTTTGATGACACAATTGTGAGTCAAAAAAGCACCCAATATATATGGATTGTAAGATATGAGGTGTATTTACTTAATATGGGGTATCAAACATTACCATATATGCCATTCAAGAAAGCCTCAAAAAAGGCACCAAGTAAGTTATTTTAATTCAAATTACATACCCCATTAGCTGGTATACTTCAACAGCATGCTTTTCCCTACACAGGCTGTGGTCTTCCAACATTGGCAGAGGCCTTTGATGGTCTGTTTGGCGCTGTTTTTGAATGTCTTAATTGACATTTGTTGAATAATTACATGTTATTTTTTTGTTTTACTCATTGGATTTTGGGACTATGGGTATGTGGGTACTACCATTAGATAGTTCCGGGTTTTCTCTATATTTGATGTCTTGATGATATTTTTCACATTCCAAGCTTTAAGGGTTTATTTCCTCATTTTTCATTTCTAAAAGATAGCTTTTTAATTTTGTTTTTTGTGTTTTATAGGCTAACCTTTATTCTTAGGGTTAAGTTCTTAGTACCATTGAGTAGGGCTAATTTGGCTCTATATTTTATGTCTTGAAGTTCTCATAGCTTAATTTTGTGTTTTAAGGGTTTTGGTAGTTGTGGTGGATTTTTCTAAGTATTTTGGGCTTTATTAGATGTTTTTGGTGGTTTTCTGGCTTCAGGGAGGTCCACCTGCCTCAGTCCTAGAAGGCTGGGGAGCGTTTCTAGAGGTTAATTATTCAATTTGGCTGTCAAAAGTGCCAAATTTGTTGCTGTGAATGGATTTTTATAGGGGTGGTCTGTGTTTACATACTGAAAAAGACAGTTTGGGGAAACCTTAATTATCATACAACCATCTGGTAATTATATCATTGTTTCTCACTCAGTTTTTACTGTTTTTTGCCACAATTGGCTGTGTTTGTTTCAAGTTTAGTTCTTCATCTAACTCAACTTTGGAAACTGGTTTTTCTGGTTTAGCTTTGCAGCCTGCATCAAGTATTATTGCTGTTTTCTGTGCAACAAGTGCACAGTGTTTTGGTTTTCTGGTGTGGATCTTTCTGCATTTCAGGTTCTCTTTGGTCTGTGGTCTATCTAGGCTACTTTCTTTACTTTTTAAGCAGTCAAGAAGTGTGTTGGAAGGGGTATTGTAACATTCTCTAATTTTCTGTAGAAAATAAATCTCACCTGGTATTTCTCAAAGGGACAGGAGTTTTTCTCTCCAGTTTTACTCCAACTCCCTTGGTGAAGGCCTATAGCTAGTACTGTAGGATTGTCTACATTTCTGGTGCCCAACATGGGGTGAGAATTTGCTAGATTTTGGAATCTCTGTTACTGTTGGACTCTCTTCTTTTGTTGAATCTTTGTGGATTTTTGACTTTTGGTGCTGTATCTCTCTGTGCTTGGTCTAGGGGGTCTTCTCTATAGTTGGATTTAGTCCCTCCTAGGTCACTGAAAGCTATTGGGGGGCTTTGGCTATCTGTGGTGGAAATTTGGGGAGGTGTAATTGGAAATAGTTAGGATGGTCAGGATAAAGTAATGGAAAGGGCAAATTTTCTTTGTAGAGGAGGAAAGGTTATCTTTGGAGATCTTTAAAGCTGCTGCTGATGTGGATGGGGCTTCTGATTTGGATAGGGTAAAGCATGTGATTGTTTTCATTGATAACAGAGAGGTGGTTAAGGAAGTTCTTAGGATGGAAAGATATAGGAGTCAGGATTGGGTAAAGTTAAAGATGGAAATGATTAGGAGGTGGCCCACTGTGTTTTAAATGGATTATCTTTATGGCATAGCTAGGAAATGGGAAATGGATGGTGGTGTGACTTCTCTGGTTCAGTATGGTAAATTTATGGATGAATTTGAAGAGTTTATGGATTATCTGGAGTATAATGGTATGTCCTCTCATGAAATGGAGGCCAAGAGTTTATTTTGGAGTGCCATGGGTCTGGAGGTCAAAAAGGAGGTCCAGGGATTTCTGTTAAAGGCTGGGCTGATGAAGACACTTCTAAATGGAGAAAGTAGGATTCCTGCTATAGGTGTTTTGAAGAAGGCTATTCTGGGGCATCTTAAAAACTTTGTTTCTAAAGAGGTGGAACCTGAAAATGAAAATCTAATGGATGGAAAGGTTTAGGATGAAGTGGCAGAAAATTCAGCTAAAGTGGAAATTTTGGAATCACCTACTTTAGGAGATGATGATGTTTGTGATGTTTCAGAAATTTTTATTTCTTTAACAGATGATGTCAATGTATTCCAAGAATGTGCTTCATTTGATGTTTTGGATATGTACAAACTGGATTATCAGTGTATCTTTTCAAAGTTGGATGAGCTCTGTGGAATGGAATAATTGGATGTTCATGATGATATGGTTTCTTCAGTTTTAGGTAATGGAATTTTGGATGAAGATGTTTCTTTAAGATCTGTTGATGTTCAGAAAGAGTCTGTGTTGGATCTATTGCTCTTAGATGAAGATTATTTTCTGAGTTCTCCTTTAAGTTCAGAAGATGAATTCTTGGAGGAGGATGTTAATTTTGATGTTATGGACTCTATTCTGGAGGATCTTTTGGATTCTCAGAGAAACTCTGAACTTAATGATTTGAAGCCTCATAAAAAAGATTCTCAGTTTCTTCTTTCAAGTTCAGAGGATGGAAGAAATGGTAACAATCTCTCTATAGAAAGTTTGGATCTTCAGAATGATTATGTTCTGTATGTATGTTTGTTGGAGGAATATAATTCCAAACTGGTTCCCACAAGATCAGAAGATGGTTGCTTGGGGGAAGATGATTCTTTTAGTGTTCTGTGTCCTGTTTTGGAGGATTTTTTTCAATTTCAGAATAATTTTGTGATTGATGTATTGGATTTAGAGACAGCAAACTCTCAGCTTCTTCCCTCAACTGGAGAAAGCTTTCTTAGAAAGGAGGATAAAATTATTGATGCTCTAAATTGCTCTGTTTCAAAGGATATAGGGTGGATGGACACTGGGAATGAAATTTATGGTAAATTCAGTGTATGGAGAAGGATGTAGATTTTGTTTGGAGTTCTGATAATGGGATATCAGAATTGGAAGAGGGGCTTGGTTTTTTGTAGCCCTAGGGCTAAACTTATTGGTTTCAACCTGGGGATTTCAAGAATCTAAATCCTCCAAAATGAGGATAAACTAATTAATTGGTCAGAAGAAAACTCAAGAAAAGAAAAGAAAAATTTAAAGATAATCAAGATAATCAAAAAAAAATCTGAACATAATGAAGAAAGATGATAAGAATTATTTTGTGAAGATCATCAAGGTTTTTTCTCCTCCCTCATGAGGCTAAACTGGAAGGTTTTTTCTCCTCCCCCATGAGGCTAAACTGGAAGATTTTTTCACTTCCACCAAGAGGTTAAACTGGCTGGTGATAATTGTGTTTCTGATGAAGGTTTAAACCTCCCTCAAGAGGTTTACTGGCTGAATATGATCTTGATTCTGGTAATCAGGATATTTTTTTTGATGAAGAAGGGGCTGTTGTTTGGGGACTCAAAATTGGAAAATGGTGTTTATGTTAGTGAACTGGATTCTCTTTAAATTTTAGATTTTGGTGATTCTGTGCATCTTTTTTGTTGAAAACTTTTTTTTAGAAGGCAACCATGGGTGGGGCTTCTATATTTAATCTTGGCAAGTGTAGGGGTAACTGATGGGCTGGCTGCTCTACCAAAAGTTACCCCAGATTGTCTGTTTCCAACCCCTTCTCTTAATTTGGTTGAACCCTAGTATTGGTTTCTCTTCACAGGTTTTAGTCCTCTATGACTTTAAACTGGAAATTTTTTTGGTCTTCAAGTGCTGGACTCCTCACACTTATTGGTTTTGGTTTATTGTGTTGCATGTTGTGTTTTTTGTTAGAAGGTACCCAGGGGGGCTTCTAGATTTTATTTTGACAAGTGGGGTGGAACTGATGATCTGGCTGCTCTGTAGAACAGTTACCCCATAATGTCTGTTTCAAGTATTTTGTTTGTCCTAGTTGAATCCTAGTTCTGGTTTTTTTTTATTTGGGATTTTAGTCCACTATGACTTAAAACTGGACTGGACTGGTTCCTTGGCTTGGGACTTGCGTCTTTATCTTTGGTGCTTTTGGATTGATGGTGGATCACTGGTCGTCTCCCATCATTTTTACTTATTGGAGGGAGTTCACCCAGTGATATTTTCTGTGGACCTGGACCTGGCTCTGTTATGTGGTTTTAGGTTGTTGGCTGTTAAAGTGGTTTATTTAAGATTATTTTCTTTTTTCTCTTTTTTTCTTTTAATTTTTTATGGAGGCTATGTTTGTTCAAAGGCTCAAGATAGGGCTCTGGCAATGTGTTTGGTAAAAGAGGAGGAGTCAAAATAAAAATAATATTTTAGGTGTGACCACATCAAGGTGCACTTGGATGTGGGTAAGGTATCAGGGGATCAGCTCATTAATTGGCTGGGGGATACCATTTTATTTTATTTGTTTAAGGAGGCTTAATATTTTATCCTTGATGGTTTTTGGTGTTGGATCCAATGGGTTATATCTTCAGGTTGTTCAGGTTCTTCAGGGAAGGTTTAAATGTTTTAATTTTGATGGTTTTTAGGTTTGGATTCTATGGGTTATATCTTCAATATTTTTTTTGTTGCAGACTTGCTAGCAAGTCCACCCCCATATTACATGGTGATATATGTTGTTTTTGGGATGTTTCTAGATTTTGATGAATTATTCTGTGTTATTGTTGTATTTTTGGAAGAGACATGGTCCTTCTTTTGTGAGGGGAAAGTTCTTTGGTTACTAAGGTCTACAAAACTGCTTAAATTGTACAATTAGGCACTTTAAGGGTGTTTAATAGCCATGTATAGCAGTGTAATCGGTCTGTAAAACAAGGGGTGGACACCAGTGATTTATGGGTATATAAGGAGGTGGTTTTTGGGCTATTATTCTACATTCTTTTTACATCACCTTTTAAGAATATAACATATCAATAAAAATTCATGTTAATTGGTACTTTTAAAGTCTTTTAAAGATTTTTTTAAATCATTATCCCTTTCTTTTCTACCAACTTTAAGCTGTATTGCATTTACAATCAGTGAGATTAAATTACTGAGACCATTATATTGAATAATATTTTAATACTTAATTAGCTTCAGAAAACACCATTAATACTGGACCATTAAAATCTTCTAGACAATATAATAATCAAGCTATTCTAACAACATATGTGTATCTAAAAAGTTGAGAAAAATTGAGTAGGAGGAATTGTATCATGTCAAGTCAAGCCAGAACAGGTAGGCAATAAGTCCAGGGTAGGATGTTAGGACAGTCAGGGTTATCTAAAGCCCTAGCACAAAATTCCAGAAAATGAGGTTATATGTCAGTCAAACCCCACCAAATATGTATCTCTATAGATAGATAGTGTCACTGGATCATCTAGAAGAAGAAGGGGGGGAAAATACAACAGAAAAAGAAGGAGAAAAAAAAGAACTAAGAAGAAAAGTAGAACAACAGCAAGTAAAACTACAAGATTTGATCATGAAAATAAGGAATTTAACAAGATCATTTTTTGGACATCACAATTTGATTTCAACAGGTAAGTATTTTTTCTCTACTATGAAAAAACAAATGATAAACAATCAAAAAACTCTTAGAGAAACCTTTTATATAGAGTTATTTCTTAATTTTAGTATGTTAAACACTATAATAAAATTGATAGAAAAGACATATATTTGAAACAAAACTATGTAAATTCTAAATTGTAAAGTAATGTAAGTAATTCAGACTACAAAGTGAGAAGCCAAAGCCTTTAAATAGGCAAATGAGGCCCTATAAGATGTTACTAAGTGTATAAAAGACAGGAAACAATTTAAATGAACTGTTTCAAAGAAATAAAGTTTTCTATGTGTAAGCTTAGGTATCCCCAGGACTGAATATTTCTTATGCTTAAAATAAGATAATCTTAATTAGATTAAGCTTATAAGTAAAAATTATTCTTATAATACTTATATATATGGTTATTATTCTTATATATAAATTTATTACACTATTAAATGACTTATATAAGTTTAAATACTATATCCATAGCCCTATAATACTTATTAAGGTGCAAATGGAGTCATAATATACTTATCTTAAGTGATATTAAGTAATTATAGACATACATAAGCTTATATGTGTGCATAAACCTCATATTCAGTGAAATATGTAGTTATATTATGTATATGTAGGTCTATAAGTGGGTTTTAACCTCTAAATAGCCTATAAGCTTTTTTTTCTTTTTATTTTAGGTCATATAGACATATTCAATGGATTCACAATGCCTACACTAGCATATACACCTTTTTCAGGTGCATATATCCAGTTTGGACAACTTAATCTGCTACCTTTGATGGATTTTCACAGATTTATGGGTTGGGACATGATTACTGGGTTAATATGGATGCTTGTGGATGTTATTGGGGGCTTAGACAGTTGCTTTGGTTCTTTTATATGCTTTGGGTTTCATTCTATACTCTTTGGATGAGTTATTTCACCTGTTTCTTTATGGTATCTGCTTTTATCTGTTTTCCCTATTTATGGTATGGGTGTATAATATCATTAATTGTGACGGAGGGTCCTTACTGGAGGTCTGGGTGTTGAAACTGCTTGAATTGGATGCCATGGGGAGGTGATGGGTCCTCACAGTGCTGTAATTTCCAGGGAGAGAAGTGACATCATCTGGATTGAAGGTCTGTGCACTCCAGTGGATTTTGGTATAAGTAAGGAAGGATTTGACAGGTTATTGGACATCACTTACTTACTAAAACTCAAATAAACATTATAACACAATTATTATCATATATAAATATATTATAAAGCATTTATAAATTGATATTATCTTTATATTAGATATGACTATATTTTATTAACCTATTTTCTACCACTAGTCCACACCAACCCAAATATTGTGAGTAAATATTGAGCATAAATATTTTATTAGTCTTCCCTTGAGGTTTAATCTATAAATAATTTATAAATAAGAAGTAGGACAATTAATACTTACTATTAAATCATACTTAGATACTAGCATACACTGACACTCTGTAACTATTTATAAAAACAGAATAAAAGAACCCAATGTATCCATCCTTTTCACACCCAACCCTGTAAAAATGTAATACTTTAACTAGCATACTGATTTGGTAAAACAACAGGAAAAAAAATGGTAACTATAATAAAATACAAAACACATCCACATTTTTTCTGTATTTGACAAAAAAAACCAAAAAAAAAAAAACCAAAAAAAAAACCACAAAAAAAAAACTACAAAAAAAACCACAAAAAAAACCACAAAAAAACCACAAAAAAACCCACAAAAAAACCACAAAAAATAATAATAATAATAATAATAATAAAAATAATAATAATTTATTATTATTTTTTTTTCTGGACATCCATGTCAGCCAGGCTATTCCAGGAGTCCAGTAAATGATATGTTAACTTATAAGACCTGAAAGAGGGCGTAAGAATTGTATTTAATGTATATAAATTAAATATTTTATTGCATAATAAGATTATATAAGTATCTTATTACATATAAGTGTTATATTAATTTTATTGTTTATATAAATTTTTATACATTTAAATTAAACATGATATATTTTATATTCTACAAATAACGGTGCATTTTTATGTATTTAAAAATTATAAATTTATATTTAATTAATTAAAAACATATATTATAATTATAAGTGTAAAATTGACTTATAATATAATCAAATTAATTATTTAAATTTATATATTAAATAACACCTTTCATATAATATTAAAAAATAATTAATGACGCTTCTTTTGACCCTTAAGCGTGTCAGGAAAAACAATTAATTAATTTATACTAAATTGAGATTAATTACATATTTCGTTGTGTAACAATATTCTTTGTTTCACTTAAAAATCCTTAAATAAGACTGTACAATCTGTTTTGAATTATTTTTCTCATAGTCCCTATGTCCCAGGCTTGTTTAGTTATTTACTATTTTTACTTACTGATTTGGGAATTAATTGTGGGAAAATTGGATTCTTAATTGGGGTTTTTAATTATTTGTTTCATATTTTTCTCTACATTGTTATGTTTCACTTATTATTTTATATTCTTGTTTCATTCTATTATAATTCTTGTATTTACAAATATAGTAGCGCTTCAGAGGACCCATTGCCTATAAAAAGGCCTTGGATAATCCCCTGTAGCTCATCACTTACTATACACTCAACAATTTAAATATAATTTTATTACGTTTATTATTATTTTTTATTAGTATTACAATCTAATTAAAAATTCTAAATAACAATTAAAAGGTTCCCTTAAGTCTGATAGTAATCATAGTGTTTGCCGCGCAGAACTCTTACTTGAAATAATATTATCATTAAATAAAACCTCAATTTGTGTCATCTCTCAACTCAATCGTCGTTGTCTCATTTTAAATAAATTATTTTCTTTATTACTTTTATTTTTTTACATACCTTTAGTGCCTATTCCCCTTTCCTCTTCTTTTTTGTCTCCCTTTTCTTCCCCTCTTCTAGACAACTGACCGACAATCCACTTGTTTGTAAATACTTAGTTCATATCATGTTATCAAACCAGTTTATTATTATTATTATTATTATTTCTAAAAAAAAAATCAGTAAACAAGAGAACCCATCAGACAAGGATAACCATCATCAAACATTGAAACCAGGTAGTAGTTGTAATAAAAGTACTTTTTTTTTATTATTATTATTAAAAAAATAATCAAATCAAGTGTTTTACTTGTTTTAATTTATTTATTTATTTATGGATTGATTTCTTGTCCCCATTGTGAGTAAAAAGAGCTCTCAATCACTTTGTTAATTACTTTTATTTTTAATGAGTTAATCTATATATAATTAAGTAATTCATTAATGTCAGCAAGGCTGTACCAGGAGCCCAGTAAATGTTATTTTAATTTATTGGACCTGAAAGAGGGTGTAAAATTATGCATTTTATGTATATAAATTAATACTATATTGCATAATAAAATTGTATAAGTATCTAATTAAATATAAGTAAAATAAGTGTTATAATAATTTTATTGTTATATAAATTATTTATACATTTCAATTAAGCCTAATATATTTTATATTCTATAAGTTATGGCGCATTTTTATGTACTTAATAATTAATTAATTATAAACATATATTATAATTATAAGTGTAAAATTGACTTATAATGTAATTAAATTAATTAATTAAATTTATATATTATATAAAGCCTTTCATATCTTATTAAACATCAGTATTGGGAGCTTTTTTGACTCGTAATTGTGTCATCAAAGTATTAAACAAGTTAAACCAATTTATTAAATAAATTATTAATGTTTTATCCTAAAAATTAGTAATTTTGTTAAAATAAATTCATATTTGAACTTAAAATAAGTATTACACTAATCAAAATAGTTAAAATCATTAATGACTCATGTTTTATATTAAATGAATTAATGACACTATTTTTATGTGTTAAAATGAGTTCATTTTTATGTTTCACTTAAAATTGGTTTTTGAAATAAAGGGTTATCAGACATGTTTTAAATTCAATTAGTTGTTTTTTTATGTGTCTCAAACTTTATATAAATACTCCCTAATTTGTCTTTGTAACTGTTTGAGATTAAATTTGGTGGATTTTGGGCTCTTACTCATGTATCTTAGTTAATTGTATCATGGGTTTCCCCTTACACTTAGTCAAACTTAGTTACATATTATTTTTAACTTAATTTAATTTGTATCTACATTAATGTGGCGCTTCAGCGGGCCCCTTGCTTATATAAAGGCCTTGGGTAACCCCCTGTAGCTGGAACACTTATTACTTACTTTATCTTATTATTATCATTAATATTATTATTAATATAAAATGTTATGTTTACATTAGTTTTACTTATGGCACTTTCTTGCCTTTGAAATCTAGTATAAATTATACATATAAAGGTTACTTTAAGACTATTTAATATTAGCATTTGTTACTTAAGTAGAGAGAATAAAAAACTTACCATATATCATCCCCTTAAAAAATCATAATAAGTTTTGTAACTTCCCAAGTTCAATGATTGTGGAGTCATTGTTGTTATCATTTCTTTCCTTCTTTTCCTTCTTTTCTGTCAGGCTAAGATCAACTAAAAGGATGTGAACTAGCTTGAAAATTCTTTGTATAAAAGATTTATATGGTCCTATATGAATACTGTAGTGTAGATCCAACAAAAAGTAAAATATAATTCAAAATAATGGTCTCAGTAATATAATTCTCACTATTTTTATATATGGCTTACAATATTTTTAGTTGGTAGAAAAATAGAGTTTAATAATTCAGATACTACTAAAAAGACTTATAAAAGTAATAATTGATGTGTATTGTAATTGATTTGGTTATATGGTGTAAATTGTAATGATAAAGAATGTAGAAACAAGACCCAAAAACCTCCCCCTTTTATACACACTGAGTTCCCTAATGAATCCTTGATGTACCACTCCAATACACAGTTAATGATGCCTCAAACCAACTAATAGACATGCCCATCAATATCTCCAGCAACCCATGACATAATTAGAAGAGTAACAACCGTCAAAATCCTGTATTAAGCTAGGACACTAAATAAGCGCCTGTCGCCTATTTTAGTGTGGTTCCCCACAGTGGGCATAGAATGTGGGGTAATTATAGTGTGAAAAAGCTAACTTTTCTAAAAATGAAGCTATTTAAACGGGAAAAATGCAGGCAGTATGTAGCCAGTACACAGAAGCCATTTCTGGCATAAAAAACACCAAATTTTAAAAGTGTTATTTTTATGCATTTAAGTAGCCAAATCAATAGTCCTAAATGAGACAAATTGAACTGTCAAAGCGCATTTTAAATATTCTTAAATTTATAGCACATATAATCAACTTTTAAGTGAAATATAGCACATTTCTTGTTTTTTGCATAAAAAAATGAAAATAACAGCTTTAAGTATACTTAAAAATTATGTAGCCTTATAATTAAGGTTCTTAAGGTTACCCTAACATATTCCAACTTAATATTAAGTACAAAAGACCTATAAAAGGTGGATATATGCACGTATATAAGGTGTTATAATGGCATTTTTTGTGTATTATCATAATTTTACTTATGTATACTGTTTGTGTACTCTCATTTATTGTTCCCATGTATAATTCTTGTGTTTAACATAACTTATAAGTACTTTTTACTCAGTCCCGGGGATATACAGGCTGACACTCACCCACCCAAAAAAAACAATAAAAAAATGATAAGTTATACATTTTATTTATTTATTTGTTAATTTTCAGGTATTCAGATTAATTCTGTAGCATTAAAGATTATTCTTTAAAGAAATAAAACATAATAAAATATTATGAGTACTGGCTTTTACCCCTCAGCTGGTGGAACAGAAATTTATTTCTGTTTAAATTTTTTAAGAAGGATGGATAAATTAGAAATTTCTTTTTCAGGTATCCATTTATCAAATTCATTTAATTTCCCTTTAAATCTTAATAAATACTCAGTTCCTTTTTCTTTAGTAAGGATTCTTTTCTTGAGTATTTTTTCAATCTCTGCTTTTTCCACAATTTCTTCAGGTTGCTTTTTAGGCCTTCCCCTTCTTTTTGGAAATAAGTCAGGATCATTTGCATGGTAAGGTTTCAATAATGAGATAGAGAAAACTGGATGTTTCCTATCATATGGAGCATATAATATGACTTCCACTGCATTATTACCAACCATTTTATTTACTACAAAAGGTCCTAAAAAGGAATCCTTTAATTTAACATTACCTTGTAAGTTAAAATGTAGTGCTGATATGAGGACTTCATCTCCCTTTTTGAATTCAAATTCTTTATGAGATTTGTCCCACCTTTTCTTTTCATATTCAAATGCTTTTTGTATGCATTCTTCTGCATGCTTTCTACACATTTGTTGCATATGAATAAAGGATTTAGTACCAGGGTGAATATCTAACCTTGGTAATTTATTTTAATGATTTACTGGGGTATTTGGTACATATCCCAGCCAGAGTTCAAATGGTTTCTTCTCTGTTACAGAATGAGTTGTGCTGTTATAAGCAAATTCAAGGCCAGGAATTAATGTTACCCAGTCATGTGTGAATTTCTCATTGTATTTGTATTCTAATCCAAAGGCACAATATCTTCTGATCATGTCTTCTAGAGTTTGTATCATTCTCTCAGCCAGGGCATCAGTTTGTGGATGGTGTGCTGTAGACAACTTCAATTGGCAACCTGATACTTCCATCAAGGATGTGCAAAAATCTGAAGTGAATTTACGGTCTCTGTCAGAGATTATGGCTTTGGGGAACCCAGCAGTATTCATCATCTGAGTCCACCATAGTAATGCCAAGTCTTTTGAAGAGACCTCTTTATGGGTAGGAATAAATTTACACATTTTTGTTAATCTATCTACTATTACCCAGCAAGAATTGAAACTTTCTTTTCCTGCTAATAGAAAGCCAGTTACAAAATCCATGTTTATAATTTCCCATGGAGCTTTTGGCTGCTCTATTTGTTGTAACAACCCAGCTCTCTTACCAGTTAATCTTTTAGATTTCTGACAAGAGTCACATGTTTCAATGTATTTTTGTACATCTTCTTTCATGTTTATCCACCAGGCTGTATTTTTAACTCTGGTTAATGTTTTGTTAAAGTCAAAATGACCAGCTAAGATGTCATCATGACATGTACTCAACATTAAATCTTTCATAGAAGGTGGTATTACTATAACATTACTTAACTTTTTTCTGTAATATATATATCCATCTTCAATTGATAATTTACCTTTTTCCAATGCATTTTTATACTTTGGAGGCAAGGTTTTAATTAATGCACTCATGGAGGCATTTGTTGGATCATTAAGAATGGTAGATAGTTTAGAAAAATCTTTATCAGATGAATAATTTTCTAATATAGTTTGCATAAATTCTTCTTCTAAATCCACTATATAAATCACAAATATATGTATAACCTCATTTTCAGGTACATAAGCTGGGTTGTCAGCATCATTTGGAAAAGGACTTCTAGATAATAAAACCACATTAGAATGCAATTTTCCTGCTCTGTGAGTGATTGTCATTCTTCCTCTGTACTCTTGTACAGCTAGTTGCCATCTAAACATGTGCCTATTAGGTGTTTTCATGTTTAGCAATGATTTTACTGCACTGAAATCTGTTATAATTTCAAACTTCTGGTCTTCCAGATAGTAATGAAGCTTCTCCAAAGCCCACACCACGGCTAAACACTCTAATTGTGTGGCACCATACCTTAATTCAGTTTTTCTTAAGGTTCTGCATATATAACAGATAACCACTTCAGATAATTTTCCATTTATTATCTGTTTTTGCTGTAAAGAAGCACCTAAACCTATGAAGCTTGCATCAGTGTACAAGATAAAAGGTAGGGTGAAATCTTGCAGTACCAATATTGGAGCTGACATTAAACATTCCTTTAATTTATTAAAGGCGTGTTGTCTTTCATTATTCCAAATGAAAGCCTCATTTTTCCTGATTAATGTTGTTAAAGGAGCTGCAATGGATTGGTAATTTTTAATATACTGTTTATAATATCCACACATACCCAAAAAACTTTGAACCTCTTTTACATTCTTAGGTATACCAATGTTTTGAATTGCTGCCACCTTATTCTGGTCAACACAAATTTGTAATCTAGATACAACATGTCCAAGTACTTTCAAGGATTTAAATCCAAACTTACATTTCTTTAATGTAATTGTCATATTAATTTCATCCATCCTTTGAAAGACTCTTTTCAGGTGATTTAAATGTTCATCATATGTTTTTGAAAACACTATGATGTCATCAATATAGACCAAAAGCCATCCTTCAACCCTTTCCTGATGGAAAACACTATCCATTACTTTTTGGAAGACTGAAGGCACATTCTTTGGGCCAAATGGCATTCTCACATACTTATATATACCCATATGTGTGGTTATTAATAAGTAATTTTGAGAATTCCTTTCCACAGGAATCTGTTGGTAAACCTTGTTTCCATCCAGACAGGAAATATATTTTTCTTTTTGTAAAGTAGCATGGATAGAAGCTATCCTTGGTAGAGGGTAAATATCATCTACAGTGTATGTATTTAGAGCTTCATAATCACCGCATAATCTTGCCTTATCCTTTTCATAAGAGATTAATACTGGTGAAATGACACAATACTTTGGTGTTGTGTCCACTTTTTCAACAATACCCATTTCTAACAACATTTTTATGTTGTCTTCAAGATCTTTCCTTTTTTCAGGAGAAGCTGGGTAAGGTTTCTTTTTCAAGCTGCCAGGAATATTATCCAAATCACAACTTAAAGAGATTTTCATCTCATGGTCTTTGACCAATCCTAGTTCATTTGAACCATGAGCAAATGCCATAGGATATGATTTAATCAATCTCAAAATATTTTCTTCTTCAATTTTTGAGAGTTGAGGACTGAAAGAGGCCTTTTAGATTTCATTTTCCAATTCAACCACTTCAGTGGTGGTTCTTCCAGCTTGCAGTTGTTCTTCTCTAGGAGAAATGGCATACAATGAATTTTCAGAACATATTTTGAATTTTCTCTTACCATTCACACCTATAGTGAAGCAACTGTTTTCAGGATCTAGTTTAATGCCAAATTTTGTCAATAAATCATTTCCAATAATAAACCAATCACTACAATTATTATTATCCATTAAAACCAATTCACACACTGCTCTAACATATCCATTATTATATTTAAAGAATACAGCAATTTTGTATTTGCCAATTGGATTTAAAACTGAACCGAAACCCCTCCAGTTCTTTGTCTGAACAGGTTCTAGTTTTTCCTTGTACTTACTGTCAAGTTTCATTAATGTATTAATAGAAACTACACTACCTGCAGCCCCAGTGTCAAGAATGGCATTCATTTCTTTTCCACATATGATAACAGGTTCTCTGATAGGTGTTATTTTGTAAGTGTCATGAGATACATCTTTAATTATTTCAGCTTCCTCAATGGAAGTTAAAGATGTGTCTTTATGATGTATAGCATCATTCAGGAACATAATATCCTGTTCTAATACAAATATCTCATGTTCATCATCACTGTAAGATATGTTACTTTTACCATCCTCACTGGATTCCACGTTCCCATCTTCATGATTACTTGGTTCAAAATTTTTTGAGGTTTCAATAACATTAATTCTCTTCTTACATGTGTGACCCTTAATCCAAGGTTCATTACATTTATAACAAGTGTTATTCTCTTGTCTTTTAGGGACAAGGGGAGCTGAAGGTTTTTTCTTCTCCACTGGCAATTTACTTGTAGTAGGTTTTACTATGTCAACACTTTGTTTGTAATTATTATACTTGGTTTCATATTTGTGGTTTAATAATATTTCATTTCATATATTAATGAACCCAGAGGTGTCTCTGATGGTTTCAGATCTAGCTACAAGAATGTCTCTAACTGATATAGGCAACTTGTCTATTATTTTCTCTTTCCACTCATCATAATCCATTTTTGGATTGATAGCTTTCATGATTTTTATTAACTTCATTAAAAAGACCATAGGTTTATCTCCAGCATTTGTATTATATATGGCTCTTTCATACAATCTTTGTTGAGTGATTCTGAATTTTGGGCCACCAAATTGTCTTTCAATTAGTGCCTTCCATTCATTCCAGGAGTAGTTAATTCCCTCACTCAATACAGATTCAACCCATAATAAGGCCACATCTGTAAATAAAGATATTAATTATGATGTAATTTCTTCATCAGGTAATTTGTATGAAAATGTTAAGTTATCAATTCTTTGAATGAATTGTTGCCAATCAGATTTTGAATCCCCGTCAAAAAAAGGGCACTGATCTAACTTAGACCAGTTCTTTTGTCTAGTTTTTGTTTCCCTAACCTGAGGAATATTGAGTAATTCACTTACTTTAGAAAGATGATCATGTATTTCATCTTTTACTGATTTATTATTCTCAGAGCCCATGATACTATGTTCATGTTCCATCATTGGTGTTTCATTTGCATGTTTCATGAAAACAGGTACTCTTGCTACATAAGAAGTGTTATCTTTTATTCTTTCAGTATTTTTCAACATGTTTGCTACTTCTATTTCCACTCTTTGTAACCTATCCTGTATTACTGGTACATGAGTAAGGGTGTCATTTACATTTGAAAAAGATAATTTAACACGTCCCTCAATGGTAGCCATAATATTCTGAGAGTGTTCTAATTTATTTTCTAAATTTCTAATCTCAGATTTTAAGCCCTTATTCTCATTGACTAATTCATTATTTGAATTTTCAATAATTTTTAATCTATTGGCTGTTGCACTCAATGATTTTGTTAGTTGTAATAATACATTTTCTGTATTAATGTTTGACTCTTTTGAGAACTCTTCCAATTTTTCAATTCTCAATAATAATTTACTTATTATCTTTGATTCCATTGGATTTTCTTTTAAAAAATATTCTATTTTTTCTGTGTCCAACTCAGAAGACTCATCATTTGATTCCATTTTAATATTAATAGCATTATCCTGGTGATCAATAAAACTATCTACATTGTCTTTGTGCAAAGACAAGTTTAACATATTTTTTTCAAATGAATAATATTTTAAATCATTATCAATTATATCAAATATTTCCTTATCAATCTCATTACCTATAAGTAATTCATTGTTAGGTTGATGCAATTGATCATAAGAAGTTGGATGACTCACCAAGGTCTTATTCTATTTCCCCTGCCTCTCCTTGGCTTTCCCCTGTAAGGGTGACTGCTGGAGCCCTGCTGTTGAGGGTTGTTGTAGTTTTAGGCGTACCAATTCCACTTCCATTTGCTTACTGTAATTTTTTGATCCTCCTCTTGGGCTGGAGGTGTTACTATGGAACTGTTGGGTGCCACTGTTGGTGGTTGAGCCTTTATTTCTACTAGAGCTTGGTTGACTTCTACAAAACCCTGAGCTGCTCTTTTCTCCAGATTGTTTATCTGGTCCACTATATTGTTTGCCCTTATTGTCAAAGTGTTTAGTAGAGTGGAGAGGGAGTGAATTTGTTCTTGTAAGGTATTTTTTGTTTTCTTGATTGATACCTGTTTTAAAAGTTTTTCCCTTTCCTCCAGAGACATTTGTGGAGTGATGGTGTTTATGGGGGACTCCTGGCTCTCCATTTGAATGTCTTGTACCAGGTTTCTCAGCTCTAGGTTTTAATCTATAAGGTTTTGCCTTATTACTCACAATATCATTGTTGTCACACATTTTCACGTGGAATTTAATCAAAGAATTGAAATTTGAGATTTTTAAAACTTCAAAAAAGGACTTTTATCAGTATTTATTAATACCACTGAAGACAATTTTATTGCTTACTTGTAGGTATAAAGTGAATTTAGAAGTTCCAAAAGTCAAATATTCTTTTATGTGGTCACTTGATTTAACTGGTCTACAATATGTAGCCGTGTTTTTATATTTAAAAAAGAAAACGTGTCAGTAAGAATCTTTCTAAATATTAATTGAATTTTACAAACCAATAAAAAGGGATTAAGAGTCCTGTTTAAAAGAAAACAATTAATAAGTTAAATTGGTTAATTATCTGCAAAGATCACAAATTTAATTGGTCTATTGACAGACTCTCACTAAGAACAATTCTATGTTAAATTAGGGGTAAAAATTTTATCTGCAAAGATCACAAATTTAATTGGTCTATTGACAGACTCCCACTAATAACAATGATATGTTAAATTAGTGGTAAAATTGTTGATTCAATATCACAATCTTATTATATAACAGGGCTTCTTTTTCTGAAATCACTATATAAGTGACCCCAACCTGTTGTAATTATCCAAATATTTCTATAGGGATATTATTTATGTGCACCTTCTTTTGAAAATTTCACTTACTGGATTATAACAGAATTCTTGAGGAAAGGCCCCCAATTGTCAGGCTAAGATCAACTAAAAGGATGTGAACTATCTTGAAAAAGTCTTTGTCTAGAAGATTTATATGGTCCTATATGAATACTGTAGTGTAGATCCAACAAATAGTAAAATATCATTCAAAATAATGGTCTCAGTAATATAATTCTCACTATTTTTATATATGGCTTACAATCTTTTTAGTTGGTATAAAAATAGAGTTTAATCATTCAGATACTACTCAAAAGACTTATAAAAGTACTAATTGATGTGTATTGTAATTGATTTGGTTATATGGTGTAAATTGTAATGATAAAGAATGTAGAAACAAGACCCAAAAACCTCCTCCTTTTATACACACTGAGTTCCCCAATAAATCCCTTGATATGCCATCCAATACACAGTTAATGATGCCTCAAACCAACTAATAGACATGCCCATCAATATCCCCAGCAACCCATGACATCATTAGAAGAGTAACAACCATCAAAATCCTGTAATAATAAGGAAAATCCATCAAAATTAAAGAATAAGATAAAAAGAGAGTATATGTATATTAAACAATGATATAAAAGACTAAAGAAGAAATTTTTAAGGTTAATAATCGTTCAATAATAAGGGGGATTCACTGTAGAAATGATGGGGCTCATCCTGACATTATACTACATGAAATTCCCATTCAAAAATGACCAATATTGACTAAGAAACCACCCAAAAACTCAAAAAAGAGCGTGAGATGTGGGGTAACTACATACAGTCCTTGGCAGGCACTTGCATGAGTAGATCCTGGACTAAATTTAGGAAAATTTAAGCTTGGGAGTGAAATAAGGCGCCAAGAGTGAGGTTATTAATAAAATGAGTGCATATAAACAAGGTCAATGCACTATTAATTAAGCTAGGACACTAAATAAGCACCTGTCGCCTATTTTAGTGTGGTTCCCCACAGTGGGTGTAGAATGTGAGGTAAGTATAGTGTGAAAAAGCTAACTTTGCTAAAAAAAAAATGAAGCTATTCACATGGGAAAAAAATGCAGGCAGTATGTAGCCAGTCCACAGAAGCCATTTCTGGCATAAAAAAAAAACACCAATTTTGAAAAGTGTTATTTTTATACATTTAAGTCGCCAAAATCAATAGTCCTAAATAAGACCCATTGAACTGTCAAAGTGCATTTTTAAATATTCTTAAATCTATAGCACCTATAAATCAACTTTTAAGTGAAATATAGCGCATTTCTTGTTTTTTGCATAAAACAATGAAAATCACAGCTTTAAGTATACTTAAAAATTATGGAGCCTTATAATTAAGGTTCTTAAGATTACCCTAACATATTCCACCTTAATATTAAGTACATAAGACCTAAAAAAGGTGGATATATGCGTGTATATAAGGTGTTATAATGGCATTTTTTTGTGTATTATCATAATTTTACTTATGTATACTGTTGGTGTACTCTCATTTATTGTTCCCATGTATAATTCATGTGTTTAACATAACTTATAAGTACTTTTGACTCAGTCCTGGGGATATACAGGCTGACATTTTTCTTCTTCTTCTTCTCCTTCTTCTTCTTCTTCCTTTTTTTTTTCTTCTTCTTCTTCTTCTAGACGATGTGGTGATCCAAACCTGGGTAGGCCTTTGGACTGCATATTTGGGGGTATTTGGTATGTAGGGTGTTATTAGTGGATTTTTTCATCTTAAGGTGATATTTAGTAGTGTTTATGGAGGCTTAAGCTAGGGTCACTTATTATGTCTCAGCTTAATTGCCTTTCTTTTCTCTTCATTTTTGTATCCCTTATGGGTGGTTACCTTGTTTTATAGGGTAGTTATGGTGTTGTTATTGGTATTTATCAGATGTTTATTGCTTCGTGGTGCTTATGTAGGCTTAAGCTAGGGTCACTTATTATGTCTCAGCTTATTTTCCTTAATTTTTTTTTTCATTTTGGTATGTCTTATGTGTGTTTATCTTGTTTATTAGTGAAGTTATGGGTTTTTAGGGTTGTTAGGGGTAATATAGGTTGTATGGGTGTTTTAGGGCCTAGAAGCGGCCCACCTGCCCCCAAGCGGCCTGCCCGTGCCTAAGCGGCGGCGCTAAAATGCACTTTTATGCATAAAAAAGGCTGGGAAAGCTGGATTCTGGGTGGGGAATCGGTCAGGGTGGTCTGTGCACTGGCTGTATGATGTGTGTATGGGAAGATTTTTAGAGGACCATCTTATCTCTTTACTCATTGCCTCTCTGTTCCTCACTGTCTCATTGGCTTGTGTTTTGTTGGAATATATGACTGATCATTTTCAACTCTTTCTAGTAGTCTGTCTTGGACTAATAGTTTCATTTTTAAAGGGGTCAAGTGTGTTTAATTAGAGGGTCTAGCAAATAGATCTCTGATTTGCTGCAACAGGTCACTCTCACTTGTTTTTCTAAACGGACAGGGGTTATTCTTTCTGGTTTTACTCCAACTCCCTTGGTCAAGGCTTATAGCTAGTACTATAGGATTGTCTACAACAACCAGCCAACAATTAATTACATTATAAGTTGATGTTATTACTGACACTATTTCATAATGAATTAATTAATAATGAATCAATAACCATGAAGTACACAAAAAGATACCAATCTTTCAATAGAAACATATTTTTGATCTTGTTTTTAAATGTATAGACAGGACATACAGATAATAATTAATAAAATTAATCTAACTTTTTTTTTTTTTTTTTAAAAAAAAAAAAAAATAGATTGTTATATAATTTTTTATTTTTATTTTAATATAATATTCAATTTGTATATATAATACAATCCAATTTTTATCTTATTGTAATTTAACATAAGATTTTACTTGACTCTCAATATAGCCTGGCTGACAGATATATATATATATATTCTATGATAGGCTTATTTACTAAGCAAATAAATAAATAAATAAGTCAAAAAAAAAATCAAGTTATTTAATTGCTACATTTTAAAGAAAAAAAATAACCCCTGTTATCATATCCATTGATATTGAGTGAAACAAAATCACCAGGACCACTTTCCAGACAGTTTTGTGCATGTATACTCTTATAGGATTAACTTGTGTCTTAACTTAATTATGCTGATTATCACTCTATTCCATCCTCTATCTTCCATCCCTCACATTACAATACCACCAAAAAAAAAAAAAAAAAAAAAAAAAAAAAAAAAAAAAAAATCTAGAATACCTAATACAAAAAAAAAAGGGGGGGCATCACAACATATCATACAAATATATATAATGTTATATATGAATGTATATTTATATAAAATTTGGGTTTGTATATCAAAACAAAATACATGTAATATTCCATTGTTAAACAGGCAGGTAGGTAGACAAATATATATATATCTACCTATGTATGTGCAAAAGGTGACAGAAAGAAAATCTTTAAATGAGTACTATACTAATGATTATATATAATATAGAGCGTGTTATATATTGAATATGTATTGAAAAGCCAAAAAAAAGGATTACTGAAATGAAAATTGTATTGTGTTGTAATGTATGCTATGTAACTGGCAAAAAAAAAAAAAAAAAAAAAAAAAAAAAAAAGAAAAGATAAAGGGTTTGCGATTCAAGAAAATAAAAAATAAAGTCATTGACTATAAAGACAAAAAATATATATAAATAAAATGCCAATTATTTTGGTTTTTTGTCTATTCGCGACGTCCTTTTCAGTTGTAATCAGATTTTTTTTTTTTTAAGAAAAAAGAAAGGAAAATAAAAAAAAGGTGCGATTTAGTGGTATACAACATTAACTTATCCATCAAACTTGAAATAAATAAATAAAATACTCACGAAAACAAAGCAAGTAAGCGCTACGAGCCTAAAAGAAAAAAAGAGAAAAGAAGAAAAGAGAAAAGAGAAAAAAAAAAAAAAAAAAAAAAAAAAAAAAAAAGTCAAATCATTAATGCATCAGAGAAATAAACAATTACGACCATATTGGGCTAATGAAAGAATGTATATAAATGTACCTTCACCGAATTCTCATCGGTTTTGCTAACCCGACTATCACCAATATTGAACCATTCTTTTTGGCTGCGCACAAAAGCAGTATCTAAAATATAATCAAGTAAGAAAAAGAAAAAAGGAGTATTGTCAGTTTCATGCAAATACAAAATGACATCCCAAAGTTTGCTTACAGTGACCACTACTCAGACTTCCAAAATGGTTACACACTGCGTAAAGATCATAAACATAAGCACTTGAAGTTTTTGAAGGGTGTGCATTATATCCAGCTAATGGCGGGGGTACATAATGTGTTAGATCTAAACCATAAGTAGGATACTGTACAAAGGTTTCAAGTTTATCGGAAAATGGACCCTTGAAAGAAAATCTTTTTAAATGGATAAGAAGAATGGGGGGTAACCGAGCCAAAGATAATCGTTTAGTTGCTTTTCGGTGCACCTTACATTTTGAGCAATACCTAAGAAATGAGAAAATGAGTAAGTGGACTATTCAGCCGAGAAGACAATAATAATAATAACACACCATGCATCATCTTTTTCAAGCACTTCTTCTTTCAGAAATGCATCTAAACACTGATTCAACGTCACTTTGCTCATACCGCGGCCGGTTGGGATGGGTAAAGATAAATACATGAAAGTGTTGTAAGTCGTAGACGTCTGTATATACACCATTCAATAAAAAAAATGATAAATTTAATATGATGATATGATTAAACTGAATGAAAATACGAAAGACTTGATATGACTCAACTGTATTGCATGTCATACATTGAAGTCTGCTTCTATATTGCCCTTGAAACAGTTCTACAATGACGCTATTGTCTCTGCGCTTGTAAATTTCCCACTCTTTCTGGCTAGCTATTTGTGTCGGAAGGGCTTCTAATTCTGCCTCTCGCTCTGGAGTCATCTCGATTGGCTTCGGTTTATTCACCACTAAATTTAAATCTTCATGTAGCCCATCAAGCAAAAATCCCAAGAATTCCTGGGCATCATGTTGATCAGAACCACGAAATTGAGGAGCGAATCTGCAGATAGCTTCCTGATGAATGAAAACAACACTTTACATAAGCCACATTCTAAGGATAGACGGGGGGGGGGGGGGGAAAGAAAAAAGAAAAGAAAAGAAAAGAAAAGGATAAAAAATAAAAAATAAAAACAAGAAAAAAAAAAAGCAAGGAGTAAATTGAAAAAATGAGCTGGATAAATGGAACACGACTCAACTCGAAATGTGATGGGCGAAACAAAAGTATATTGGACACTCCATAACACCCTCACCAGTTCTGCTACTGCTTCTGCTAGTTGACCATGAGTTCCTAAAGGATTGACACGGTTGATGCATCGCCTATAAGATCCGTCTGGTATTTAAGACATGAGTGGTGAAAGGAAATATTAAAAATTAAGCAAGCTGAAATAAAGCGGGTGTTCTGAAAATAAAAAGAGTCGAATGGGTAAAAACATACCTTTGAAAAATCGGGCTAGGGGTATTGTGGCACTAATACATTGGAGAGTTGAGTTCATATAGCAAGTATTGCCCAAATTTTTAAGACCGGTTGTGCCAACCTGGCCATCATCAAAACTAGGATTAAAATAAAGTTCTGGGAGTCCATGTTGTGAAGGAGTATAAGGTGTGACTGGTGAGGCCGAATAAAACCCAGGTGCGGAGGGATAATGTATTGAATGTGGATTTGAGAAATGTGGAGGAAGGTATGGGGTAGTATAAGGCGTAGCCGCAGGTGGAGGGGGTTGTGGCTGGCGTGGATAGTACAATGGGGGATAGGGAGTAGGTATTAGAGACGAAGCAGGCTTAGGGAGATATGGAGCACGTTCACTTTGCATTGGCGTGACAGAATGATTGTCATTTGTTAAACGGGGATACTGAATCATTCCGGCAGGCCGAAGATTATTGGGAACATATCCGCCAAACCCTTGTTCGTGATTCCTTTGAGGAGATACAGGTGACGCACTGTAGCCATGGTGTGGAGATAAATAATCCGAATTTTGGTAATTTGTTGCCATAGCCAATCCTGTCAAATTTGATGAAGATTGAGGGGGATTATAAAGAGGAATAGAAAAAGATTCATAAACATTCTGGGAAGATTTGGCTCTCTGAAGAGTCTGCTGAGGCAAAGTGATAGGAGGAGTCATCACACCATGGTGCCCTATATACCCAGAGGAAGAATTAGGAAAAAGCTTTACTCCAGAGGAAGGGGGAGGTGTCCTATAATTTGCGGTAGGAACGTTGGACTGACCAGATGAATTGTTGTTAGTCGGTCGAGTGAGATCTGCAACTGATCTGGCTATGGGTACATCTGGTGAAGATAAAGCCGTTTGTTCCTTGGCAAAAACAGCAACAACTCGACGATTTCGTTTAATTTCAGCAGAACCATCTCCCTGGGACGTAGCGCCATTCATGACGGTTACATGAATTGGATTAACTTCTCTAATTGGGGAAGAGGGAGGAGCCATGGACTTGGATCCATCTGAAGATTGAATTAAAGTCAGATATAATAGTTCCTTTAAAAATAGGAAATAAAAATAGGTATATATATATATATATATATATATATATATATATATATATATATATATGTATGTGTGTGAAAGATGGCTGAAGAAAAAGAATGGCTAAAAAAAATGATTAATTTAAAAAATAAAAAAAAATAAACCAACTCACTACTAGTTGATGGCGCTCCTTTTCCTACCACCGCACTAGAACCTGCGACTTTAAGCCAGCCATCTAATCCACCAATCAAAAGCATCAACGGTTTTTTCAAAGGCTTGGCGAATTGATCTCTATTGATGGCTTCAAACAATGTGTATAAACACTTTCCAGTTAAGCCATCGGTCGGATTGAATCTCGTTGATCTTTGATCATAGACAATCACATAATCAAATTCATCTCTAGCTTTAAACAATTTTTGTTCATGTGCAGGGGATATCACTAAAGACTCTTCTATGTCGAAGGAACTCATTTCACTTCGAAGGATGACAGGTTCTAAACAGACAATGTCGCTACATTTGATCCGACAACCTTCAAATGAGTCTCGTTCCCTCAAATCTAAAAACAGGACTTTTGTGTTTATACCCAAAGAAGCACAAGTCCGAAAATAGTCCATCAAAACAGCAGGGAGAATTTCAGAGCCAGATGGTAATGATGGAGAATATTTCGCAGATTGTGAGGATTGGGAGGGGGTCTTCCTATGATTAAGCCCGTTTCTGACAGCTGGAGATCGAGTTAGGCCACCCGGATAGGTAGGAGGAGGACTGGAAGGATGAGGAGGAGTAGAATTAGTCTGCCGAAAATCAGGATATTCTGGTGGCCGGTCTAAACTGCCTAGCTTTTTCAGGTCAACCATGTCATCCTCAATTAGTCCTGCACCCAATGTGGTATCGTTGACTAAATCGAAGCTTGCTCCAGATTTGATCAAGCTGGTGGGGACTGGGAAAGGCTCAGGTGGCGGCGGCAACTTGTTAAAGGTTTGCTGTTGTCCTGGAACTCCTTGAGGGACGTCGGGAAAATGTGGTAATTGTTGATCGAATTTTACCAAATCAGGAAAAGAATTTGCAAAACTGTCGAGAGTCCGTGTACCATTCAAAGATAGTTGAGCATCATCATTATCAAGATTGGTGCTGTTAAGATAGCTGGCTGAAAAAAGTGAGAATCAAGTAAGCATAGAAGTATAAGGATAGTCTGGTCCCCAACAATCCAAATAACTGAGATGTGAATCACCTTGAGTTTCTGACCGACCTGTACTAGTCGACTCCCTTTCTAATTCAGGTGGAGCTGAACCTGACCGAATAGGTGAAGAAGTAGATTGATTAGATGCTTGAGGAGAATCCTCAGAAGAGTTGGGCCCCGATCTTTCGACGATAGGATTTTCTTCCTGGTTAGAAAGCAGTGGTTTCGTTGGAAGAGTGTTCGGATGTACGTTTTGAGTGGTAGTATTCAAACCTGCTTCGCCTAAACTACGGATACGATCGCTGATTCCACCACCTAAATGCCGTTTGGGGGTAGAGTTCAGGGGAGAAGAAGGAAACAGGGAACTTGAATGGGAGGGAATAGAACCATTGGAAGTCGCGCCAACAGACGAAGAGGGGGAAAGGGGGAGGGTGTTAGTGGACAGTTTAGCCCTAGCATTGATAGTTTCGCCAATAGCCAGGGCTCGTTTGATGGAAGGCAATACTTTTCCAGCGACGTCTTTGATGAGAAAAGACGAAAGAATAGGGGTTCTTGTCAAAACACATCAGAGCTTATGTATTGCGTGCCAAGATCTTCCAAGATGATGATTGAAACGAAACATAAACATAAAAAGAAAAAGAAAAAGAGGACAACACACACCAGAATAAGTACCATAATCGGAGCCTTTGCGTTCACAAAAAGTAGCGAAATTAGGATGTTTGATGACAATATCAAGGATGCTGATGACAAGAAAGGAAAGAGAAGCAAGATGAGAAGGAAGAAAGGAAGGAAGTAGAAGAGGATAAACGAAGAACCCAGCGGCCTTGAAGTATTCAACATAGGCTGCTTCGATGAAGCCAGCTTTATCAGCCTCGAGAGCAGCGGCATAGACTTTACCGGCGAGAGAAATCCATTCTTTGATGGACAATTTGAGGTCGGGGGAGATGGACGCCTTTTCCTTGAGAAGGTTGAGGGGAAGGCCGACGAGAGAAGAGGAGGATGACAGGCCAGTGGAAGATGGGAAGGGAAAGGGCATGGTGGAAGAAGGAAAGCGGATGGTCAGAGGGCACTTGCTGATCAAGGATGATGACTCTCACCACCCTCAACAATCTTTCAAATCATCCATCTTATCTGACTTGTCTTCAACCACATAAGCCCCCAAACTCCTCTTTCACTCAAAGTAGCTACTTTCTTGCTGCGATCTTATTGGTCTGCGTAGGATGACAGTGCCCGTTCATTGCCCAAAAGCAACTTTACTCAGCCATGAATTGACAACTAAATCACAAAATGGTCTCAATTCAATGGTTGGAATTCAAATGACCAGAAACACCAACTGTTTCACATTCTCACAATCTAAATACACATATTCCAATAAAATCCAAAAAAGACCACTCCCCTTCCACAATCTACAAATCTGACTACTACCTCTATTGACAGCCATCCAATTGAGCCAACCAGATATCTATCTATGATTGGTTCCCTTAGCTATGTTGCAAGTGGAACTAGACCAGACTTATCATTTAGTGTAAACTATCTAGCTCGCTTCTCCGAATTCCCAACTGAAAAGCACCAGACCGCCTTGAATCACCTAGTAGCCTATCTCCAAAACACAAAAATATCTACAACTAACCTTATACCCTGACAATTTTTTGGCAAATACAGAACCCAAACTAGTAGCCTACAGTGACACAAACTGGTGAGATCAATATTCTAAGTCAACAGGTGGGTCATTAGTCACCATACAAGATTTCCCAATATTTTGGTCCTCCAAGAGATTATCATGTTTAGCCAGTTCAACAAGGTCATGCTGAATTAATGGCTTTAACCTCAATGAAAAAAAAAATGGGAATATGGATCAAACACCTACTTGAAGATATGATCAATTTCAAAGGCAAGTTAGAACTGAAATGTGACAATGAATCAACAATCAACATATCTGCTGTTCAATCATCAAACAAGTGTACATGATACATGGACAGGGAATTCTACTACATCAATGAACAATGATATCAAGGTCTTGCAACCATATCCTGAGTGAAATCAAAAGACCAACTTGTCAATGTACTCACAAAACTAATAACCCCAATCCTCCATCAATCAGTGCTGTCTAGTTTAAAACTTTCAATTTAATTTTTCTTCTTTCTCTTCATTATTATTTTTTCCCTTTCTTTCTCTTTCTTTTCTCTCTGACTCATCCAACATTTATACATAGCATATAATCAATAATAATAATAATAAAATAATCATTATTATAATATATATATAAACATGAAACATCCCATCCTTCTTCTTATTGAGGGGAGGGTGTTGAGTACTCTACTGCGCCACAGCACTAAGTATAGTAAGAATACTGCTAGTTGGTGAAATAAATTAAGATTGACAATTAAAAACAACCATCAGACTCACACAAAACCTATCCAAATATTCATTTTTGATTTAAGAGTAGATTTGATTTGATGTTGCACAAGCTAGTGTGCTCAAAATTGAGTGAAAAGTCTTTCCAGAAGAGTTATAGCTGAGCTGAAATTGAGTGAAATCAAAGATAGGGATTGGCACCTGATAGCAGGTGCCTATCACATACTTTTTCATTCTTTTACTTTCTCCCTATGTCACCCTAGGTATCCCCAGGACTGAATATTTCTTATGCTTAAAATAAGATAACCTTAATTACATTAAGCTTATAAGTCAAAATTATGGCTATAATACTTATATGTATGGTTATTATGCTTATATATATTTTATTACACTATTAAATGACTTATATAAGTTTAAATAGCTTATCCATAGCCCCAAAATACTTATTAAGGTGCTAATGGAGTAATAATATACTTATCTTAAGTGACATTAAGTAATTATAGACATATATAAGCTTATATGTATGCATAAACCTTATATTCAGTGAAATATGTAGTTATATTATGTATATATAAGTCTATAAGTGGGTTTTAACCTCTAAACAGCCTAAAAGCTTTATTTTTCTGCTTATTTTAGGTCATATGGATGTATTCCATGGACTCACCATGCATAAACAAGCATATACACCTTTTTCAGGCACATATATCCATTTTGGACAACTTAATCTGCTTCCTTTGATGGATTTTCACAGATTTATGGGTTGGGATATGATTACTGGGTTAATATGGATGCTTTTAGATGTTATTGGGGGCTTGAACAATTGATTTGGTTCCTTTATATCCTTTTGATTTCATTTTATTCTCCCTGGATGAGTTATTTTACCTGTTTCTTTATGGTATCTGCTTTTATCTGTTTTCTCTATTTATGGTATGGGTGTATGATATCATTAATTGTGATAAAGGGTCCTTGCTGGAGGTATGGGTGTTGAAACTGCTTGAATTGGACACCATGAAGAGGGCGATGATCACTCAAAGTGCTGTAATTTCTGTTGATAGCAGTGACATCATCTGGATTGAAGGTCTGTGCACTCCAGTAGATTTTGGTATAAGTAAGGAAGGATGTGACAGGTTATTTGACATCACTTACTTACTAAAACTCAAATAAACATTATAAAACAATTATTATTATCATATACAAATATATTTTAAAGCCTTTATAAATTAATATTATCTTTATTTTAGCTATAACTATATTTTATTAACCTATCATCCACCACTAGTCCACACCAATCCAAATATTGTGAGTTAATATTGAGCATAACTATTTTTTTAGTCTTCCCCTGAGGTTTTTATCTAAAAATCATTTACTAATAAGTAGTAGGACCATTAATATTTACTATTAAATCATACTTAAACACTACCATACACTGACAACCTGTCTCTTGAGATTCTTTTCATTTGAAACCGCTATCCTTACATTCAAATACAGTGCTCCCCCTTACAGGTGATACTCTTCCAATCCTTTACTTACCAATACCTCAATTAATAAAAGTGTTTTCATCAACTCCTTCACTCCCTCATCCCTTTCCTGCTTTCTTCTTACCCATTCCATCAAATCCTCATCTGCAAATTCCACTTTGTCTTGGATTTCCCACCATCAAGGTCCCTCTTCAACAACATCTCCCCAACAGTGTGTAGCTGGCCCAGTTATGGGTGCAAGTCAGGATGTTGTGATAGCACATCAGGTTGACCACTCTTCTTCCCTGGTAAGAATGTAACAGCATAGCTTATGCTACTTAGCAGTTCTTTCCAGTGCACCTGCTGGCAAGTCAGCTTTTTTTGCGGTCAGAAAGGTTTTTAGGTTTTTATGATCTGTATAGATAATAACTTGTAACCTGTGAGGCCCTCCTTACAAATAATGGTGCCAGGTTCATACTGCTTCTACTAGCTCCAATACCTCCATATCATATATTTCATAGTTTAATTTGGCACCTAGCAGTGTTTATGACAAATAAACTATTGGGTGAAAGACATTTGCAGCATTTTATTGAGATAATACTGAACCTAGCTCAAAATATGAGCAGTCACATTCCAGAACAAATGCCTTTAATAAGTCAATGATTGTGAGAATAGGGGCTGTCACAAATTGGCTTTTCAGGTAGTCAAATGCAACTTGTTGCCTACTTGTCCAAATAAATTTGGAATCCTTCTTTGTGAGGTTATTCAATGGTCAACAAATGTGGGAGTAATTTTTAATAAAATGGCAGTAAAAATTTTCAAAGCCTAGGAATGACTGGAGCTCCTTTACTGATGCTGGTGTCAGCCATTCTGTTACTGCCTTTACTTTCTCCTGATCCATTTGAACCTTATTTTTTGAAATGATCATACCCAAGTAGTAGGGATTTCAATCACTGAGAAGAAACATTTCTCTGGATTTAATCATACCTGGGCCTCCCTCAAGCACTGAAAAAATTCCTTTACATTTATCTGATGTTCTTTCAATGATATGGAGTAAATCAAGATGTTGTCCAGGTATACTGCTACATCTATCCTTATTCTTTATCTGAAGATGCTGTTTGTGAAGTGTTGGAAAGTGGTAGGTGCATTACATGGACCATATGGCATTACCAATTATTCAAAATGACCAAATTTTGTGCAGAATTCCAATTTGTGTTCATTTCCTTCTTTTACACATATGTTGTGGTAACCTGCCCTATGATCTAGAGATGTAAAGATCTCTGCACCTTGAAGACTATCAATTAGCTCACTAGTCAAGGGAATGGTATATCTGTTATTTACCCTCAGTGCATTCAACCTTCTGAAATCCATGCAAGGTCTTAGTAAACCATCCTTTTTTCCTGAAAAGATGACAGGGGCATCCCAGGGAGACTTGGATTCCCTAATAAAACCATTCTTTAAATTTTCATCAATCATCTCTTTTAGCATTGTTGACTCTAGGGTTAATAATGGGATTATGGGGCTAAATTGAGGGTTTGAGCCTGTCATCAGATCAATGGCAAAGTTGTATGGTTGATGAGATGGTAGGTTCTTGACTTCTCCCTTTCAAAAAAGCAGTAAGAATTCCCAATAAGCTTCAGGGACCATTTCCTTGAGGCTTTTTGTTGGTTTTGAGGACTTGAACTTGGCTTCAATTTCGGCAGATATGTTACATGTTGTCGTGTCACATTCATGTTGCTCCTCTTCCTCCAGAACCCCCTCCAAGTCCTGAAACTTAGCATCAAGAGAAAGTCTCAGCTCTTGTGGAAAGTCTACTTATGATAATAAAACACCAGAAAACTCTCTGGGAGGGGCCAGGGGACCAATTTTTTCTCTGCACCTTTTGCCTTTCCATCTTGGTGTGCTTTTTTCCCTCTCTGGTTCTCTCTGGGGCTCCCTTTTGGATCTCCATCTACAGCCTGCTGCTTAGAAGAAAGAGAAAACATAAGCTCTGGTGGAAATTCATCTGTGTGAGAATTTGAGTTTAGATGTCAACTAATATTGAAGATTATTGAACATGGAAGATTCAACCCAAGATAGAGACAATGAGGGGAAACCACTCAACCCTGATGAGATAACAATGAGGAGACCACTGGACCCAGACAAGACAAACCAGAGGGAGAATTACCAACCTCAATCAGAAGTAATGAAGATGTGGGGAAAACACTCTACCCAACTTTTTAAATTACAAGGAAGACACTCTACTTAGCTTAGAATCCAGTGAAAATACTCTACCTGGTAAGAGAATACAGGGAAAAATATACTCAACATTTAAGAATTTAAAAATGCAAAAGTGCAACAGATCTCAGGCTGATTATAGTTAGGAAAAAACAAAGATCAATATATTTCATTTTAGTAAATAATAAAGAGTGTAACATGAAATAATAGTAAGAATCAGAATATAACATTACCTGATGATAGTTAGGAAAAAAACAATGATAGAAAAAATAATAAGGTGTTGCAATCTATGTATACTCTCAACTATCATCAATATAGGTTAAATCATTAATGTAGGTTTCAATATATGTAATGTAATTATGTTCACATCAATATATATTTGTATGTAGCCATATGCATAAGTGTAGCTGAGTGAGTGACACATAATGAAATTTTTAGATCTTGTGCTAACAATGTAATAATAATAATAATATATAAGGTTTTTCAAAAGGAGATAACTGAGAAAACAGCTTATAAGCTGACAGACTGATGATAACAAAAAATCATAATACTCACTGGGATGGATCTCTGACCCCTGAAGGGGCCAGGGGGCTGATACTTTAGTGCCAGAGTTCCCTTTACTTCCCATTCACACTCTCATTTCATTCAATTCAATGTGTGGGTTATGTTAGTACAGAAAAATAATCCCCAGTACCATGTCATACTTCTCTTTCAGGTTTTTTTCATATGCCTTGCATTGAGACTCCCTTCCATCACACCAGAATCTTCAAAAAAACTTCTCCCTTACTTCTCCTTCCCTACCTGGGGATCTGTCAAACATGATTAGATGCCTGAAGTAGTCCAATTTTTTTTTTATCTCTCTTTAAGAACTTGTTGGAAATAAGAAAGTCTCTGGCTCCACATTCCAGCAAGGCTTGTATATTTGTTGTGGTAACATGGGCCATCAATGTAAAGTTAAGTATAATACAATTATCATTTAACTCAAGTGGCTTACATGCTGATAATTCGTTTAATAAATCTACCTTATTCTTTCCCTCTAATCTTCTCAAGGAGGGCACAACCTTCACTCCCAAGCTCTGTCTTTTACCTGTGCCTTCCCTACACTATCCTCCACTTCACTAACTCTCATTCTCTCTCTATGTTCTCTTGAAAAATGACCACTATTCCCAAATTACAGAAACAGACTTTTTCTCATACACCTCTGGTATTCCTCATCAAATAGCCTTCTTCTCCCACAAGCACCTTGTGAATTTTCTGAATCAGTATTCATGGAGTTTGAGTCACAAGTACTACCCCCTCTTGGTGAAGCATAATTGTGCCATTGACAAGCACCACTCCTACCATCCATGCACTGATATGTGAACTCATTATCAATTTGAATGGCCTGTTCTATGAGTGCTTCGAGACACATTAGACAAGGGTGACTAATTAAAGAAATTTTGATTTTTGATGAGAGTCCATTCAGGAAGTGAAAAGTGAGCACCCCTTCTCCCCATGTTGTAATTTAGGTATAATGGCCCCTAAATTCTGAAACATACTTAGTAGCCAAGTGAATCTGTTGTAACTGATTTAGCGCATGTTCCAAGGTTGTGTCCATATCAATATTTCCAAACACTAGTTTAAATTCCACCATGAATTGGTGAAAGGTTGTTTCTGATTTAGAATTTTCAAGGAGCTCTTTAGTATATGGCCTTTCCCACAGTGCCACCTCATCTGTGGGATAAGATATTTCAAACTCAATTTTTGATTGATTGTCTGGAAATTGATGACCATTGAGAAGGACATAGAGCCTTAACTGTGATGCATACTTATCTGAATGGGGGCCTCACTTTCCATCAAAGATTTTTGGGACTGCAATCTTTGGGCCTTGAACAGTGGGGCTAATGTGGCAGGCAGTACCTGTGCTTCAGATTAAGTCACATCTAACTCTGCCTCTGTAGGGCTGCAATATGAGTACCATACCTCTGATAAATTTTCCATGAATCAAGATTTCTTCTCTTGAATCGCAGTAAGGAGTGCTGCATTGGGTTGACTTGAGGGGTTCATGACTCTCCTTTAGTGTGCCAGTTATATGATTGGACAAAATGTTATGACCTAAGAGGGTGGACTACAGCTAGTGCTAAAACAGGACTGAATATTCTGGGAACAGCAGTGAGACTAGATAAGACTGAATTTTTTGGACTACCAACAGTGGGGGTTACAACAATGGAGACTAAGAAGTAACTGAATTACTATATAAGTTGTCTGATGGGGAGGGCCCCGCAGTGCTTGACCTATAAAACCCCCTTATTCATTATGACTCCCTACCACCTATTACAGTGCATAGTGCCAATAGTGCTCCTCCTCCTTTACTCTCAAGACAAATCCTAACAGGGAAGCTGTTTGGAAGACCTAAAAAAAAGTTAAAATTGATCCATGAGAGCAAAAATTGAACATAATTTTCATCAACCTGATAATCAGTCAGTTTTAAAATCAATAAAAAAGATAGCTTGTCAAATGAAAGAGATAAAGGTAAAGAATAAAAGAAATACAATTACTAATTGTATTTGTGAGATGATGGTTGAAAAAAGGAAAGATGAAGATGTGGAAAAAATCAAAATTATGCATAAAAGTGATGATGATACCCTTCTGTCCACTGTGCAACCCCCAGAAACATATCCTCATTGTTTTTTCAAAAATTTGGTTGACCTCAAAATCATGACTCAAATGATCTGCAACTTATGAGCATGATGAAACCATAGTTTTAGATTCATAATATCATATCAAAAATATATAATATTAAGTATTCTTCTCATGGCATTATATTTCATTATAAAATTTCTAATTTAAAATTAAAAACTAGTGATTATAGAAAAATAAAACTAGCACTATTTTAAAGAGGGGGAATGGAAGATAGTTAGTCATATTCAAAAATAAAGAAGTGATCCAAACAATATTAATTTTTGGTCAAAAAAACTGAAATCTTGTTTAGATTTTTTTTGCTAAAGTTAGAAAAATAGTTCAACTAAATATCACTTGTTTTTGACCAAAAACAAATATTTTTTTAATTTCATTTTTTTTAATATGAATATTTTTCACACCCTTTTTCCAATGGTTTTAGTCTCATTTTGCTGTAATCACTTTCCACAGAAAAAAAACTGGCACATGCTACCAGGTGGCAACATTTTTTTTCCAGGTGACTAGTTTTTTAAGAGCATCTACCACCATTGCAGTACAGTGTGCAGAAATGTATTTTTGTCATTTTTAAAAGTTTTTATTACCCACAAATTATCAGTAAAATATCTCAAATTTCACACAAGTGTAATTTTCAAAGCCCTAGAACCAGAAAAAAAACATGGGCACCTGATAGAAGGTGCCAATCCCTATATTTGACTTAACTTAATTTCAGCTCAGCTGTAATTCTACTGGAAAGACTGTGCACCAAAAAATTAGCACACTATCTTGTGCAGAATCAAATGAATTTTACTCTTCAATTAAAACTGAATATAGGGATATGCACCTGCTAGCAGGTTCCACTTTATTTTTTGTGGTGTTGTTTCATAATAAATTATTAAACTTTTCAAAAAGAAATTTTTTACTTAATACTTATTTCTTTGTAAAAATGTGTGGAGCTGACCCCCAAGAATAAATTTATAACATGATGAAATAATCATCATTAGATAAAGCAAGGGAAATATAGTCATTTACAAAAAAAGTATTGTAAAAAAATTATTTTGAAAGTAAAATAAAAAAATGTTGAAGGGTTTGATAATGGGTGGATACACTGGATGCTTAAATGACTGCCCAAATTATCAAGGGAATTTACTTGAAAAGTTTCTCTAGAGACCCCTCTTGTATATCCTCTCAAGCATGGTGCTAAGCAACTTCAAGTTCTCATATAGTTTGAGGCTGATTTTTTTTTTTTGAATTTTTGCCTTCATTTCTCTCAACACATGCTCAATTGGATTGAGATCAGGAAACTGTGGAGGCCAGTTTACAATCTTCTTGATGTTGATATAATCTTGAAGTTACTTGGATCACTCTTATTTATGCACAGAGGAACTTTCCTCCATTAAAATGACCCTGTTTTCAGGATAATTTTTTTAAGAAACAGGATGAGAATAGTGCAATAAAAATTTTCACTAGGGGGTATCAATGTTAAAGGATCTGAAATTTGGGATCAGGAATTTTTTTTCCTGGATCAGAAATTATTAATTGTGTAAGATTCTTATCCACTAGCCCTTAGGCTAGTGGATAAGGAATTCACAATAATGAATTATCCTGCCTCTTATGCCCTGATTTCCATTCCTAATTCCTGATCCCAAACTCACCACATCCATGATTGATTTGTAAGAAAGTCACATGAAATATAGTTGCAGATTCTATCCTTATGTCACTCTCAACTCAAGACCCCTTAATTTTGTTGGAAAAAACTAAAGATTTTTTTTCTATATACACACCCTCCCTGCTCATTTGGTGGCTAATTTCAGCTTCCCTCATCTCCTAAACCTTCAAGCAACAACAATAAAAGCACCTCTCTACTAGGCAGAAACTTGCATAAACTATGAATTTTATTGCTTTATCTTTAGTTCTGAATCTGATTTGGAAAACAATTTAGCTTATATTTTGATTCTTTCCAAAGAGTTTTACATCAACCAATGGGGAAAAATATTGTTCATGATCCTGGATAAAATCTTCACTCAATAACTTGGAATGGTTATTTTTTGCAGATTGAATTTGATTTTTAATTTTCTAAAGTCTCTTTTTTTCAAATCTCTTTGTTTTCCTTTATCAAATCAACATGAAATTGCATATTTTCTGCATTGGCATAATTTTTCAGTCATTCTTTTTTTCTTTCATCACTTATATCTGTTTCCTCTTCACCTCTTGCATCCTTTAAATGGTTTGAAGTCAATTTTTTTCTCAACTCATCTCTCCAGGTAAGTCATTTTTTTCATTTTTACTTATATGTTTTCTAATTAATTTTTTTTTTGTTTTTCATTTTTTGTATCTAAATTTTTTTTGTAAGTGGTTATTTTTTATTTTCAAGGTAAAATTAACCGTTTTTTTCTCTCTCCCTCTTTTCTTTCTTTTTTTCTCTATATCATCCTACTCTTCATCCCTCCTTGGAATGGTCATTATCCCTCTTCCCCCTATTTCACTTTTTTTTGGTTCAATGTCATTACAACACATACATTGGACATTCTTTATACATTTCACTTCCTCCATATTCAATTTCACCCAAATTTTAACTTGACTCTTTCTCATTTTATTTCTCCTAACTTTCCATCAAGGTAAGTTTCATCTCCTTTTTTTCATGCCTATATGAAATTTCTTTCTTTCTATGAAAATTTCACACTGAAATATATGTAGGACTTTTATCTGGATAAAGGTGAACTTATTAAACACTTCTTTTTGTTATTTTCATGATCACTTTTCAACTTTTTGAGAAATTTAGAAAATCAGAGTTGGGATTAGGGTTAGATTTATTCAAATCCAATTTCATTTTGATTAAAAAATTTCCTGAACCCAAAATTTATTTCACAGAAAAAGATTTGAATTTAGTTCAGTGGTAGCTGAGATATTGACCTTTAAAGTTGAGCCTTTGTTTCCCAATTTCACTTTTATTTATCTAATAAAGCATTTCATAATGCATATCATAATGCTTAAATCATGCATTGATACTTCCAAATTCCTCCCACTACTTTTCTATTTACTTATTATTCTGCCCGTTAATTAAGGTGTGTTTTCTTCTTTTTCTTACCATTTTCATATGTCTAACCATTCACTCATTTTGGCTGTTCTTTTCCAATTAGTCAAAAGTAAATTCAACAAATCAAAAAGGTAAAAAAAGAAGCTAAAAGTAATAAATTTAATAAAAATTCAGGTAGATCACAAAAGTATGGGGTTTAGTAAAGTTACCAAATATTTATTACTCTTTCATAAATTTTCAATAAATTCTGATATTTCAATTTACTATACTAAAGTAATGGGCAAACAACCTTGTGTTGTATAACAGGTAATTATGACAACTTTAATTTTTTTTCATTGGGTTCCTCTAGCCTACACCTGTGAAAAGTCCTGAACTTTTTTTTCTAGACTTGATCTGCGTTTTGGTTTGAGGAATTGTCATTACTTTAAAACTAGTAAATATTGCATATAATATTTATTTACTTATTAATTTATTTAATTATATTAAAATTTCTTGACTTCACCCCTTACTTTAATGAAATGCAGGAGGAGGGAGGTATTTCAAAATTTTCAAGTCTGAAATGCAAAATTGATTACTTGTATGAATTTTGGTGATACCTACCCCTTACTTCAATGAAATGCAAGGGGGGGTATTACCAAATTTTCAAAACAGATATAAACTTTTTTGACTTTGATTTTAGAAATAAAAATCTATTGACTTCAGTAGTAAATTTGAAAACTTAAAGAAGTAAAAAATAGTGCATCAAATTTTGCCATTGGGACCATTTAAAAATGAATTTGTTACATTTCTTGATAAGTTATTCAACCGATTATGGATAGAGTAAGATAAAATGGGAAGATATGAAATACTTTCATGTACAAAAAATTATCAATAAAAGTGGGAAAGAAAACAAAAAACAAGTAATCAATCAAACATTTTCATTAAGTGTTTAATTTTTTCAATAGATTTATTAGCTTTAACACATTCTATCATGAAAGCTTTCTTTTTCAAATCATCTTCAAGTTGATACTTGTGTTTAATCTGATCCAATAGGAAAATTTACTCAAGAGCTTTTTCATTTTTCTCTGATTTTTCAATACTTAGAGTTAGCTCAAATTTCTTCTGCTCCGATTCCTGTTCCTGATCATCCCTCTGTGAAGAGACCTCATATTTCCTCTCCTCCAAGTCTTTTCCCCTGTCATCCCTTTGTAAAGAGAGGTGGAATGGTTGATTTTGAAAGCTAAGATTCTCTTGTGCAACCTCAACTTTACCTAGAGTGTTAAGAAATATTAACCAAAAATGAAACAAAAGTATACTATAAAATTAATAGGTATCCTATAACTTGCCAGCATCAGAATTGCCCAAAACAATTTTGATAGAAGAAATAGGGGTTTGAGAAGTACTATCCCTTTTTCATTTTATTTGACTGATGAGATTTAATGTAGTTGAAGGTTTTTACTCTATTTGAAGGAATCTGGTATATTTTTTCATCATAATTGTTGTTTCTAGATTCAGATTCACTTGTTTGAGGCTTTTGGGTTTTTTCATTGTCTTTTTTAGAAATAAGAAAAAGAGAGGTAAAAAAAGATTGGCTAGATACAAGAAAAAGACTTACTGGAGTTAGATTGGGTTAGTTTATATCACCATAGGGATCTATAGAGAATATATCTTGATTGGTTGAATTAAAAAGAGGTGAGGCTTGAGTGGAAGAAGAATATTACCAAAGATTTCTCTTGATATCATGTTTTCAGATAGAATCTTCTCCATATAACATGTTTGTGGGTTTAAAATTGGCTTTTTCTCCAAATATAGAATATATATCTTTATAGTAAGGAAATAAAGAATCAGGTTTATCATCTATAGATTTGATTCCCTTACTGATATCAATGTTAGTAATACAAAAACCACTAGAAGATGAAAAAGTCTTATCCTTCATGTTTTTGGCTCAATAGTTCTTGAAGTATTCAGAAATCTTTTTTAACAAAAGATCAATGCTTCCTTTTGCCTTATTTCTATTTTTTTTAGACATTGGAAGATAGCCATTGACTTTGAATACAGGAGGACATCCTACTTTAGTTGCATTCTCAATACCAATACAAGAATCATAATTAGTTTTGTTTTTTGACCTGTTGATAATTATGAGATAATCATCTTTTTTTAGTTGAATGGTCTTTGATTTCTTTGCTGAGTGGGGGAAAAAGGGAGTAATGTGATTTGAAAAAAAACTGGGGTAAGGCTTCCTATAAGAAGATATATCACAATGAGGCATGTTAAGATATTTGAAGATGAAAAGAAGAGGGAAAAAAAAGATTAGATGGGGAGGGGTTCTGAATGGATAGAATTAATAGACAGGATGAGATTGCACAGTAAGGTAGGGAGGCTGGTACATCCAGAAAGTTGCCCAAGATGTGGTTATAAAAAATTGAGGATAAAGATTTCAGATAAGAGGTGAGCTTTTACATGTAAAATTTCTAATAACCCAATTATTTTCAAAATTAATTACAGAAGTTAATAGGGGTATAAGGATTTTTATCTGAAATTAGTTTAAATGTGGTTTTGCTAATGTTGATACCCCCTAATAAAGTGCATTAAAGTGCATTATTTTGATAGTGGAATGACAAATGGTGATTTAGGTCTGTTGAAGAATGCACCCCACACCATAATATTTGACCTTCCCCTCATGAAGGTTGGCTAGAAACATTCTTTCTTGAATTTTTAAAATTTTTGCTGCCACACTAATGATTTTGTTACTGTATTATGAAGCTCGAATGACAACTTTTCAGACCACAATTTGAATTTCCAGTCATCTACTGTCCAGTTTTTATGCTCTTGTGCAAATTTAAAGCATTTTTGAATATTGTTGCGATTGAGAAATGGCTTCTTTACTGCTAAACAACAATGGAAACCAAGCTTATGAATGTGATATTGAAGGGTTCAGACTGAGAAATGCCTTATCATCAAGTTGTAAATGTTCACACTGTTTTCTTTGTGATTTGAAGAAACCAGTTTCTTCATTTCAAGCAGTTCTCAAGGCATGATTTTGCATGGACCACCACTTCTTGTGGAAGTGTCAACTTCTTGTGCGGACTTCCATTTATTTAGTGTTGCAAGGGAGCTTAAGTTGTTGGGATATTTGAGTTGAAGTGAGTCCCTGAGCAGCCAGCTCAACCACCACAGTTTTGTTTTGGGTTGAATGATGTGGTTTTGTTGCCTTAGACCTTGCTATATCTGTTGTAAACCATCAAATTGGTAATTTTTTTTCAACCATTTAAAAAAAAATTCTATTTAGACAAAAAAACATACAATGGAGATACCTGATAAAATATAGAAGGAGAAATAATCTAAAAAATATGAGAAAAAGGCTTCTTGGTAAAATGATGATGGATTGAGAAGAAGTTGAAAATGATGTAAAAGAAAAAATATGCATGTAAAGAGACAAAAATACATTGCAGCCCACTGTACATTTTCAGTAGCATGAGGAATAAATGCCTCAACATTGGTTAATTAATGGACTGAAATAATCACTGTGTGCACCAACATTTACTACTGGAAAGGTAGATTGAAATCTTGATCATCATTAATGACACCAATTCAATGAAAAGCAACTCCTTGACAACTTCACATATAGCACAATAATTGTTGTTGGGCTGTCTAGAGAAAGGAAAAAAATTACAACAAAAACAGAAGATGAAAGGAAAAAAGTGAGCAATAAGAAGAAACAAAAGGAAATCAAATATTTATAAATAAAATAAGGACTTAAAATAAAACTATTGGATGTTAAAGGTTTATTTTAATTCAATGAAGTAAGTTTTATTTCTCTGAGTATAAAAAACATAAATAAAGTAATGAATCACTCTTAAAGAAACCTATGTATATAGATTTATCCCTAAATTTTAGTATACTATTCTTAGTAATAAAATTGTAAGAAAGAAATGTATATTTATAACAAAAATAGGTAAATTGTAAATTGTAAAGTAATGTAAGTAATGGGGACTACAAAGTGAGAAAAAAAAGCCTTTTGTCAGTCAGGCTGCTAGACTCACCCAGTAAAATAATTAATTTTTTCCTGGTATGAAGCCACACCTTTTTATTTACTTTAAAGTTACTTGTAATAAATTAACTAATTACAAAGAAGTAAAATTAGTAAATAATTAAAATTGATATTATTTGTACCTTATATTTTATTTCCTAACACCATGCACAATGACAGGTTGAGAGAAATAAGTATTAATACCAAAATTAAATTTAATATAAAAATTAAAATAATTATATACAAGAAATTCAAATTACCTATTTAAAAATGACACTTACAGTACTTTTAAATAAACTAATTTATTTCTGACGTATATAGTAAATACATATTTTTAAAACCTTCTTTCTAGAAAAACTTTATTATTTGAAATATATTTCTGGAATATTCTCCTTCTTTCATACTCCTGTATATATTTCTCCTGTGCCTTGTCTCTCTCTTTTGCCTATATAAGGCCTCCCTTTTCTGGTTGTTTTGAATCATCAATTTACTTACTTATTATTCCATTAAAACATTTATTATATTAATTATTTTATTAATATTTATTACTTTAGTATTTACATCTCCATAATTCTAAGATCTTAAAATATAATAATAGTTAAAAAAACATTTATACCTCTTTTCAAATTGAGTAAAATAAATAAAAGATAAATTATACGTACCTTTGACTCTGAAACCCAAAATCCACCTATCACTGCCGTTGGACCTCCATTACAAACCTTCTAGACCATCAGGACCCTTTGAAACTTGGCTGCCTTTCTGAATTGTCAACAGCACATTGATATCTTGAAGCTGGAGACCAAGGGACCATCAAAAAAGAGGTACCAGCAGGACAAGTAGATGACAAAAACAACAAACGTCATTGAACACATGACTTATTTATTTTTCTGTGACTGGGAATCAAACCGTGCTCCAAAATTTAGGCTCATATATTGACAATAGTCATATATATTTGTGGTAATTATATTGATTACTATTTGTGGGCCATTTTTCACACTTCATTGTCCACGTATATTTTTTTTACTCAGCACTCTGTAAGTGGAATTAACTTGCTCATTTTACAGGGGGAGGTGCCTGGTAAATAAATTTTTTTTCCTAGTTGACCAAGATAGAAATATATTGTTCATAGTCCTAGAAGTAATATTAAAATTTAAATTAATTGTTTTATATTTTTTATTATTATTTCAGTTGACCTCTGTCCTGATAATTAAAATTTTATTATTGTTTCAGTTGACAAATTGTCCTGAAAGTAAGTTATTAATATTTAAAATTAATTGAATTAATAATACTAAAATTATTGCAGTTGACATTAAGTCCTGGTAATTAAAATTATTTCAGTTTACAAAAAGTCCTGATAATTAAATTATTTTAGTTGACATTAAGTCCTGGTAATTGAAATTATTCTCAGTTGACATTAAGTCCTGGTAATTTAATTCTTCAGTTGACTTCTAGTCCTGATAATTATCAAAATATTACTAATTATTAAATTATTTTATTAGTTCAGTTGGTTTTTTTGTCCTGATAAGTATTATATTTTAATTATTCCAGTTGATTACAAAGTCCTGATAATTACTTATATAATAAATTATTTTTCCTTATTTTCTTTAAATAAAGGAAAAATAATAACTGATTAAATTTTAATATTTTTTTTCTCAGTTAAGGTTAATTACAATTATGACTGATCAAGGTGCTTCTGCTGGCTGTGATGAGGAACTGGATTTAATTGATTATGATGAAGATTCTTCTGTAAGTTTTACTTTGACTACAAAACTGGCTCAAATTAATCAATTACTGGACCAATCAGGATGTATAAATGCAGGAGATGGAAATATTGGTGGAGAAAACTGCTCAAGATCAAAAGCCTTCTACCAACCCCCTAGAAGAGCTTCCAAAAGGCTTCAAAATAAAAAAGATGCCCTTGAATCAGCAAGTCAAAAATCTCTCCACTCATATCAAGGAGTTGAGGTCAGCAAACCTCAAGCTGAGGTCAAAAACAGACTCTCTAGAAGACAAGGTAAGAAAAATAGAGTCCTTCCTTCAAGAGAAGAGAAAACCTCCTCCTCCAAAAGCCCTTCCACAATTGGCCCCCCAGCAACATGAAAAGGTGGAATTCTCAAAGTGGCAGTGGGATTGGCTGAACACCCAGTGAGATTATCTGTCCAAGAAACAACAGCAACAAGTACCTCAGAAAGGTCCTTCAAGAACCAATCAGTTCAACCCCACACCTCCTCACCCCTATCAAGGAGGAAGAAAGAGAGAAAACAATCACATTCAATTCTTTCCCAAGCCATGCTGAGCCCCTCTATTGAATCTCAAGTACCATTTCTTGTTGCTAATTCAGTTCCTTCAGGTAATTCTGGAAGAGGAGATGAGACTGTGAGACCAGTAGAGGCTGAGAATAGTAGAAAAATAGCTCAATATTCTAATATATCTAATACTTTGGTTTTGATTGCTACTTCAATGATAAATCCTGATATGGCTATTATTGATGAGACACTTGATCCTGAGTTTTATGAGAATCTGGAAAGTTATTCTGTTTCCCTATTGAGAAATACTCCAGATGTAGCTAACATTAATGATGAATATTTGAGAGATATTATTGCTAAACAAAATCATATAATTAACAACATGCAATTGACTCAGAAATATAATAGTTTTTAACTGAACAAGCTTTGAGGAGTGAGTTACAGAGAGTTTCTGATGATTTGTTTCATTACAAAGTAACTCATGAAAAGAAAGTTGCTTTATTGAAAAATATCAAGAATGATTTGTCTAAATTAAATGATACTGTGTCCATCTGTTTCCAGGAGCTAGAAGGACATAAGATGAACTTAGAAAGATTGAGTAACCGTTATTCATCTTTACAAAATAAGAGCCAGTTATCTTTTTCAATCATCAATGAGAGTTTTTCCAGTATTCCAAGAGTAAAAACTAGGTTAACAGCCATTGAAGAGAAATTTAATTTATTGTTACATGATCAAAAGTTTCTGGAATTTCTTTGAAAGACTCTGTTGATCAGGATACCCCAATTTTACCTGTTCCTAGTTCATCTAAAGTGAAATTAGTGCCAGAAATGCCTGTTGATTCCACTGAGTTTCAATCAAAACTTGATGATGTACCTGGATTATCCACAGAAGGATTAAACAATTAGATTACTGCCCGATTGGAGAGCTTACATCTCCTTCTCACTCAGAATCAAGCTTGTAATAATGAGACTACTTCAAATCAAAAGAATTGGCCAAAACTTGACCAGTCTCCAACACTTGATGGTTACTCTTCCTCTGATTGGCAGCAGCTCATTTGCAGGATTGATAATCTAAAAAATTCTTACAAACTCCCATATGAGGAAATTGTGTCAAAATTAATTTCTTTATTTACCAATATAGCCCTAATGTGGTATGAATCTGTTTTCTTGGATAAAAATGACTACTCATGTGAAGATTGGAAAAAATTAATTAAAGCACAATTTGGTGGTTCCAAGTTTAGGTTAGCTCAACAAAGGCAATATGAAGAAACCAGATATATCTCTTCTACTGAAAAACCTATTGAGTTCCTGATGAAACTTGTGAAAACCTTGAGGGCAATGGACCCATATATGGAGTTTGAGTTATGGAAGGACAGGATCCTCTATAAATTACCTATGCCTATGAGAGACTTATTAGTTGCTAGGACTGAGTTCTCAAGAGAACCATCTTCTTTCATTAATACTTGTAATGAGATCCTTCTAAACAACAAGTATGATGCTAGAAGATTCATTTCTAGAAATTCATGGGAGAAAAACTTTGATTACCAACAAAAACCTCTGGAAAAGGTTGGTAAACCTTCTTCCCCTGTTGCACCCAAAAAGTTTGCAAAAAACACTTGCTTCAAATGCAGCAGTCCTTGGAAGAAAGGCCATGTTTTTGAAAAGAAGATAAATCTTGTTGAACAGACAGAGGAACATGCTGATGACACAATAGCACTGAATGATACTTCAAGTGATTGTGCCAGCAATATTTCATATGAATCTCACCTGAAAATATTAATGCTGGAAGAAGATATTCATTATTTAAATAATATTGATATTGAGAATAATGATTTATCTACAGTAGTGGATGCTGAGATCATAAAAAACCTTGAGGACAGCTCAATTATTATTGCCCCTCTTAAGGCACCAGTCTTGATCAATGGAAACAACATTGAGGTTGTTTTAGATTCTGGAACTGAAGGAAGTTTAGTATCTGAAAAATCACTTGCTTCAGTGGACCAAGATTATAAATCAAAACTTATGCCTATCATTTCTGAGAATTGGAGAGGTTATGGCTCTGTTTTGTCCCCCATTGGTAAATACAAAGCCACCATATTTTTCAAATATAACAATGGTTTAGTAAGGGCTATATGTGATTTTTTTTTCATGAAAAATGATAACTTGAATAGTTGGTTCATTGTGGGAAATCACATTTTAACCAAATATGGCATAAAATTAGATCCTTCAAACCAATGCTTCACAATGGGGATGAATGGGAAGAGAAAATTTAAAATTTCCTCCCCCAAGAAATTATTAACACCAGGATTGAACACATTTCCTTCTGTAGTTCAATATAAAGGAAGATCTACAAAAGAAATGACTGCCCTTGTGTCTGAAATTGACAATGCTTCTCTTGGAGAACAAATTTCTGGTGAGGATAAAGATTCCATCATTCAATTGATAAAATCTTTTCCTATGGCCTTTTCTCATGGGTCACCTGAATTAGGATTGGTAAAAGAAGAAATGAATATTTCATTATCCTGACCATTGACAGAAATACCACCTAGTTTAAAGAAGAAGCCTTATCCAGCTTCTCCCACAAAGAGAAAAGATATTAAAGACAATATCTCTACCCTTTTAAAAATGAATATTATTGAAAAGGTAGTTGAAACACCTAAACATTGTGTTATCTCACCTGTCCTAGTTTCTTATGAGAAAGATAAAGCCAGGTTATGTGGTGATTATAGAGCATTGAACACTTATACTGTGTATGATATCTATCCTTTACCCAGAATTGGCTCTATACATGCTACCCTACAAGGAGCTAACTATATCAGCTGTTTGGATGGTAATAAGCGATATCACCAGGTGCCTGTTGAGAAGAATTCTCAGAATTATATGATGATTTCTACTCATATGGATATTTATAAGTATATTAAGATGTAATTTGGCCCTAAAAATGCCCCTTCAGTTTTTCAAAAAGTTATGGATAACACATTCCATCAAGTAAAAATTGAAGGATGGCTGATGGTTTATATTTATGATATCATTATATTCTCTAAAACATTTGAGGACCATCTTAACCACCTGTGTAAAGTTCTCCATAAGATGGATGAGATAAATATGACACTTGCTTTGAAGAAATGCAAATTTGGTTTTCATTCCTTAAAAGTGCTTGGTCATGTTGTCTCAGGTTCACAAATATGTGTTGACCAAAACAAAGTTGCAGCCATACAACATGTGAAGGCTCCTACCACAGTTAGAGAGCTCCAGAGTTTTTTGGAAATGTGTGGATACTATAGACAGTATATTAAAAATTATCAAGTCATAGCATTACCCCTTACCCAATTGACTAGGAAAGATGTTGCTTTTTTCTGGAATAGTGAAAGACAAAGAGATTTTGACACTATGAAACATTGTTTAATGTCAGCACCAATTCTTGCTTTATCTGACTTTAATCAACCATCTGTTTTATACACTGATTCCAGTTTTACTGGTCTTGGTGCTGCCCTCCATCAAAAACAAGTGATGAATGATAAAGTATCAGAAATAGTCATTTTTTATATTTCAAGAACCTTGAGAAATAGTGAATTGGAATATGGTGCCACCCAACTAGAATGTTTAGAAGTAGTGTGAGCTCTAGAGAAGCTACATTATTACCTGGATGACCAGAAATTTGAACTTGTCACTGACTGCAGTGCAGTTAAATACCTATTAAACTTGAAAACACCTAACAGACATATGTTCAGATGGCAGCTGGCTGTTCAAGAATACAAAGGGAGAATGAAAATAATTTATAGGGCTGGTATTTTTCACTCAAATGTGGATATTTTATCAAGGTTAACTTTGTCAAATGATGACTCAAATCCTGCATATGATCCTGAAGATGAAATTATTCATATTCATGGGATATATGTGGTTGATTTGGAGGAAGTGCTATTACAGCTTATTCTGGATTCATATGATAAGGACACTGAATTAAAAAAGTTATGTACCATATTAAATGATCCAAAGAATGCTTCAATACAAGAATTAATTAAAACTCTTCCACCAAAGTACCAGAAGGCTTTGGAAAAAGGTAAATTTTCAATTGATGAAGGATATCTATATTATAGAAGAAAGTTGAGTAATGTTATTGTTATTCCTCCTTCTATGAGAGAAATCATCTTAAAAATTTGTCATGATGACATATTAGCTGGACATTTTGATCTTGAAAAAACAATGATCAGAATTAAAAACACTGCTTGGTGGGTTAATAGGTCTGAGGACACCAAACTATATGTTGAATCCTGTGATTCTTTCCAAAAATCAAAAAGATTGACAGATAAAAGAGCTGGATTAATGCAACATATTGAACCTCCTTATTCACCATGGCAGATAATAAACATGGACTTTGTAACAGGATTACCCATTTCTGGGAAAGACAGTTATAACTCTTTTTAGGTTATTGTGGATAGATTCCCAAAAATGTGTAAATTTATCCCCACCCACAAGAATTTTTCACCTAAATAATAAGCCTTCTTATGGTGGTCTCATATGTTTAATAATGCTGGTTTTCCTAAGGCCATAATCTCTGACAGAGACCCTAAATTTACTTCTGAATTTTGGATGTCTCTGATGGATGTTTGTGGTTGTGATCTGAAACTTTCCACTTCCCTTCACCCCCAAACTGATGGATTAGCTGAAAGGATAATTCAGACCTTATAGGAAATGATAAGAAGTTATTGTGCCTTTGGCCTTGAGTACAAAGACAATGATAGATTTACTCATGATTGGGTTACCTTACTTCCTGGTTTGAAATTTGCTTATAATAGCACTGTCCATTCTGTTACTCAACAAAAGCCTTTTGAGCTCTAGCTAGGATATGTTCCAAATACTCCAGCCCAAATTCTCAATAAAAAAACCAAAATTGGATTTACATCCTAGTGTAAAATCTTTTCTTCAAATGCAACAACTTTGCAGAAGTCATGCGCAAAAATGTATTGAAAAATCCTTTGAATATGAGAAGAGGAGATGGGAAAAATCCCATAAAGAATACACTTTTAAAAAGGGTGATGAAGTACTGATTTCTACAGTCTACTTCAATTTACAAGGTAATAACAAATTAAAAAACCCATTTGTAGGTCCATTTGTTGTCAGAAGAATGGTGGGTGATAATGCAGTTGAAGTTATTTTGTATTCTCCATATGACATAAAACATCCTTTCTTTCCAATATCTCTTTTAAAACCTTACACATCCAATAGTGATTTATTTCCTAAAAGAAGGGGAAGACCAAAAAAGACCCCTAATGAAATCACTGAGACAGCAGAAATTTATAAGATTCTAAATGACAGGATAGTTGCTGCTGAAAAAGGTACTGAATACTTATTGAGATTCAAGAATAAATCTTCAGAATATTATTCTTGGATACCTGGGAAAGAGATATCTAATCTTTATACTCTGCTAAAGAAATATAAAAAGAAAAAAATCATAGCATTTTTTATTGTTTTTTTAGAGAGAGGGAGGGTCAGCCAGGCTGCTAGACTCACCCAGTAAAATAATTAATTATTTCCTGGGATGAAGCCACACCTTTTTATTTTCTATTTATTTATTTTATTTTATTTACTTTAAAGTTACTTGTAATAAATTAACTAATTACAAAGAAGTAAAATTAGTAAATAATTAAAATTGATATTATTTGTACCTTATATTTTATTTCCTAACACCATGCACAATGACATGTTGAGAGAAATAAGTATTAATATTAAAATAAAATTTAATATAAAAATCAAAATAATTATATAAAAGAAATTCAAATTACCTATTTAAAAATGACACTTACAGTACTTTTTAAATAAACAAATTTATTTCAGACATATATAGTAAATACATATTTTTAACACCTTCTTTCTAGAAAAACTTTATTATTTCAAATATATTTCTGGAATATTCTTCTTCTTTCATACTCCTGTATATATTTCTCCTGTGCTTTGTCTCTCTCTTTTGCCTATATAAGGCCTCACTTTTCTGGTTGTTTTGAATTTTCATTTTACTTACTTATTATTCCATTAAAACATTTATTATATTAATTATTTTATTAATATTTATTACTTTAGTATATACATCTCCGTAATTCTAAGATTTTAAAATATAATAATAATTATAAAAACATTTATACCTCTTTTCAAATTGAGTAAAATAAATAAAAGATAAATTATATGTACCTTTGACTCTGAAACCCAAAATCCACCTATCACTGCTATTGGACCTCCATTAAAGACCTTCTAGACCATCAGGACACTTAGACACCTTTAAATAGGTAAATGAGGCCCTCTGTGACTTTACTAAGAGTAAAAATGAAAAGAAACAAATAAAATGAAGTGTTACAGAAAAATAAGGGTTCTACATTACTATTTACAAAAACAGAATAAAAGACCCCAATGTATCCATCATTTAAACCCTGTAACAATGTAAGTGATGAAATAGGATACTAGTTTGATTAAAAACTGAAAAAAGCTAAGCATAGTAACTAAAAACATGTTAAATTTTGTTGTATTGTGAGATCCAAGTTTTTAATGAAACAATTATATTTATACTATTTGGGATGTAAAATTTTTTATATCTAGCTAATATGGCTTAAAAAATGTTGGTTAAGCAATTTAATCAATTTTGCTAGTAAAATAATTATTGTAATTAAAAAAGTATTTTGATAAAAACAGTTTTATTAAAGTAAAACACTTATTTTTTAAATAAAGGTTTCACTTGTTTAATGTATTTATTTTATTTTTTATTTCTTTATTTTATTTTATTTTATTGGTCCAATTGTGAGAAAAATGGAGTGCTCAATAATTTGGTAAAGTATTTTTATTTGAATGATTCAATCTATATAATTAATTAATTACATTATAAGGTGATTTTTTACTTAAAATATTTTTAATTACTTGAATAATAATTTATAATCATTAGGGGGTATCAATGTTCAGGGATCCGCAATTAGGGATCAGGAATTTTTTTTCCGGGATCAGACATTATTAATTGCAGAAGATTCTTATCCACTAGCCCCAGGGCTAGTGGATAAGGAATCCACAATAATGCATTATCCTGCCTCTTATACCCCAATTTCCATTCCTAATTCCTGATCCCAAACTCATCTCATCCATGATGGATTTGTGAGAAAGTCACATGACTCATAATTTCTGATGCCATCATTAAGTCTTTCCTCACTCTATGCTACTTAATTTTGGTGGTGAACACTTAAGTTTTTTTTCTATCTACACACCCCAACTGCACATTTGGCGGTGAATTCCCACTTCCCTCATCACATAACCCTTCCACCAGCAACAATGAAACACCTCTCTACTAGGAAGCTACTTCACTCAACAATGAATGCTATTACTTTTCTTTTAGTTCTTTACTATAAATATGACTCTGATTCGGAAGATGCTTTAGCTTATATGTGTTTTCTTTCCAAAAAGTGTTACATCATCACAAGGGGGCCAAATCTTTATCATGATCCCCAATATGATCTGGCTTCCATTTTAAACATTCCTTATTTAAACTTCACCCAACTTTTTAGAGCTTCTCCCAATTCTTTCTTCAAACTTTATCAACTCATCTCCAATCATCCTATCTTTCATAACAATTCCCATAACAAACAGCTTAATCCTGCCATCCAACTTGCTCTTGTAGTATGTTGCTTTGGCTCAAATGGAAACAGTGCTGCTGTAAGACATTTGGATAATCTCTTTAACATAGGATATGGTACCGTCATATTATACACCAAGCGCTGTATGATTTCTATCCTTTCCCTCAAGTCTCAAACACTTGCTTGGCCAACTCCAGAACAGTGACTTAAATCCATTCAAGTAATGCAAGCTGAAGGTTTCCCTGGCTGTGTAGGATTTGTTGATGGCACAACTATACCTTTGAGTCAAAAGCCTGCTCATGATGGCAACCATTATTTTGATCACAAAAAAAGGTTTCTTCAAAATCTTCTCCAATTTCTTATCCTTCATAAACTAACTTTTTATCTTCTTTCTAGATACTCTATTACTGTTCAACTTGTATGCAATGTCAATAAAAAATTTATTGCTTTTCATAGTGGCTGCCCTGGCTCATGTCATGACCCTTCCGTCTTCCAAAGAATGAGGATTTCTCAAACTTCTGACTCATACTTTGACAAATCTCAGTACCTCCTTGCAGACTCAGCATATGCAAGTGGAAAATACATTATACCTGCTTTCTGTGGTGCAAGTTTAGAAAGTGACCCCAAAACTGCCTTTAAGTATCACCTTGCCCAATCAAGAGTACAAATTGAACATGCTATAGGTATTTTAAAGGGACAATTTTCTAGTCTTCCGGAGCTCAGAATCCAATTTCAAAAAAAATTGGAGATCAAAACTACAAATCATTGGATCATGACTTGCATTATACTCCACAGTATCCTAGCTGATTTAAAGGATGAGTGGAATGATCTTTATGAAGAAGAGGATCCTGAACCAGCACCGGCTTTCCCCTCCCTTGAATCACAAAACATTCATTCAACCAGCATACGCTCTGTCATTATGCCAATTACTCTCCACCATTTTAAAATATTTTTTTGTGCTCTCCAAATGTCCTCTTTTTGTACTTTATTCACTAGGTTTGGTATTTTGGTTTGTTGCATATTCATTTTTTTTTTGGAATTTATGGTGAATATCTTTTTCTTGGATGGCTCATTGGTTTTCTTTCACCAGATCAACATGAAATCACATATTTTGTCAGTGATTTTTTTTTCATTCATCACTCATATCCTTTTCATCCTCTCCTCAAACATCACTCATATATTTTGGTTACTTATATTTTCTCAACTCATCTCACCAGGTAAGTCTTTTTTTTTCTTTTTTCTTGTTTTTTATTCACTAATCATGAATTTTTTTATTTTGTTTCTTTTGGTTTTTTTTTGTTTTTTTTTGTTTTTTTTGTTTTTTTTTGTTTTTTTGTTTTTTTTTTGTTTTTTTGTAAGTCCTTTTTTTATTTTCAAGGTTAGAATAATTTTTTTTTCTCTTTTTTCTCTTTTTTTTTTCTCCCCTTCACCCTCTTTAGCTGCCTCATTTCACACCTTTTCCTCTCTCTTTACCTGCCTCAAGTCTCTCCTTCTCCCCTCTCTTTACCTTCCTCAAGTCCTCCCTATTTCACCCTCTTTACCTGTCCCTAATCCCTGCTTTCCCCCCTCTTTAGGCGCCTCATGAACCCCCCTTCTCCTCTCTTTAGGCGCCTCATGACCCCTCCTTCCCCTCTCTTTAGGTGCCTTAACACTCCCCCCTTCTCCTCTCTTTAACATCCTCAAAACCCTCCTTCCCCCCTTTTAGGTCCCCTCCCCTTTAGCCACCTCTACCCCCCCTCTTTCTTAACAAATGATCGCTAATGATTGTTTGTTAAGTAAACAAATTGCTACCAATTCAATTACTTAACAAACAATTGCTAGCGATCGTTTTTTAAGAAGGAGGAGGGGCTAGAGGAGGCTTAAGGGGAGTGGAAGGGGGGGATGGGACCTAAATGGGGGGTTTTTGAAGCGGCTAAAGAGGGGGGGAAAGGGGGGGTTTGGAACATCTAAAGAGGGGTGAAGGAGGGGATTTTGGGGGGTTTTGTGGCAATTAAGGAGGGGATTTCAGGGTGGTTTTGAGGCAAGGAGGTAGGGATTTTATAGGGGATTTCAGGGAAATAAAGGGGGGGAAAGGGGACTTTTATTGGAGTTAAAGAGGGGTTACATATTTTTTAAAAAACATACTAAAATGAATTTTTTTTTTGGCAGAATTTTAGAAAAAAAAAATCTTTTACTTTCTGTTAAGGTCTTTCCCTGTAAATTACAAAACAAAAAAGGTTTAGATTTTAATTTTTAATTTTTCTTCCAAATAATTTTACTGAATTTGAATTTTTTTTAATTTATTTGTTTTAATTTATCTTTTACTGATTTTTTTTTTAAATTATTTTGTCAGGATTTTCTGTGAAGGTTTTTTATAACCAAACTTCAGGTTTTCTTTTGTATTTTTTTTTGAAATAATTTTTACTGAAAATAATAATATTTTTTTTTGTTTTAAAAATTTTTTTTTAATTTTTTTAAAAAGGATTTTGCTTTAAATTTTATTTTAAAAGATATTATTATGTGAGTTTTTTTAAAAAAAATGTGTAGAATTTTTTTTTGACATTTAAATTTTTATCAGATCAAAAAAATGTCTTCTTCTTCAGATTCACCCCTTACTTTTCTATCATCTTCATCTTTATCCTCTTTATCATCTTCATCTTTATCTTCTCTATCATCTACTTCAAAATCAACTTCAATAAAATCATCTTCTAAATCATCAAAAAAAAATAATGATAATAAGTCTCATCAGAATAAAAGATATCTGAAAAAAAAAATTCTTCTTCTAAATCATCAAAAATAATTAAAGATAATTAGTCTCATCAGAAGAAAAGATATCTTAAAAAAAATTCATCATCTAAATCATCAAAAAAAATTAAAGATAATTAGTCTCATCAGAAGAAAAGATATCAAAAAAAAATTCTCTGTGAAAGTTTTTTTTGTCATATCTCAAACATGTTTTTTTCATAAAACTAAAGTAGATAAAAAAAATCAATATCCGAAAAAATTACCAGAAGATATCAAATATCTAACCGAAATTGGAGATGATCAAGTTGTTGCAGTTATCAGTAATACTTATAAGGCTCAATTCATTTTGGAAGTTCATTCATTTGATGGTGTAAAAGATGAATCTTTTAATCAAATATCCGATCTTATCATAACTCTTTATCAAATGGCTTTGGTTTGGTTACCTATAAGGAATACAAATTTGTTGGGTGGTATCATGATTGTATTTGGTTGGAGACCTGGTTTTGTTAAAGGATATTCTCTTTTTATGTCTAATAATTTTTTTTCCATTCTTAATATCATTTCGCTTATTTCATTTATATAGGCATATATTCATTGCTCAAGAATATCACTAAAGCTCAAAAAGATGAAGATTTTTGCTTATGGGACACTCTACCTTCCTTTAACTCTTTTCTTGCTCTTCGACTCAAAAAGCTCTGTAATAAAGCATCTGAAAAAAATCATGAACTTGCAACCAAAGTTGGAATACAGAATTGGTGTGACTCCAAATGGGAAGATATCACCCATGAATATCTTTTATCTTCTAATTTTATTATCACTCATTCTGGATTTCACAAAAGGATTCATATCAATAGGAATGACGCCAATTTTCTAACTTTTGGTATATTCTCATATATCAATCCAATAACTGAAGCCAACCAATACCATCTCCAGCTAAGATTAAAGGACATGGTTTATATTTTCCAGACCACCGGTGCATCATTGATTTTGGTTTGGGAAATGGTATCATCAAAACTATTTGGAATTCTTCTAAGAATAATCATCAAACATCCAAAGCTCCTCCTGGTTTGGAATCCTGTCAATATTTAACACATTTCGGTTGCTCATTTCAAATCAGTCATAAGTTGATTCAAAGAATCAATAAGGTAAAGAAAGAAGGTAAAGCTAATCAATTTAAAAAAACTTTATCTAGATCCAAAAAGTATGGGGATTAGAGTTGTCATCGAAAATTTTATATTTTTTCATAAATTTTTAATAAATATTTTTTATATATCAATTTGCTCAAGTAAAGTGATGAGCCAACGACCTTTGGTTGTATAACAGGTAATCATGATAAAATTTATTTGTTTCATGGGGTTCCCCTAGCATATACCTGTGGAAAGTCCCAAACTTTTGTTTCTAGATTTGATCTGCATTTTGGCTTGCTGAATTGTCATTACTTTAAACTAGGTAAATTGATATATATTAGATATTTATTTAATAATTTATGTAATTATATTAAAATTAGATGAATTCCACCCCTTACTTCAATAAAATGCAGGGGGGGTATTGCCAAATTTTCAAATCTGACATGTGAAATTGATGACTTAGAAAAATTTTGGTGATACCCACCCCTTGCTTCAACAAAATGCAGGGGAGTTTATTGCCAATTTTTTAAAACAGATATAGAATTTTTTTGACTTGTAAATATTTTGGTGAAAATTTTTTGGTGATACCTGTCCCTTACTTCAATAAAATCCAGGGGGGGGTTTTGCCAAAATTTCTTATAAGACTTGTGAAATTTTTGACATGTAAGAATTTTGGGGATACTGGTAAAATGCAGGGGGTAGTAAAGCCAAAGTTTCATATAAGACTTTCAAGATTCATGACATGAAATAATTTTGGTGATACTCACCCCTTACTTCAAAAAAATACAGGGGTGGGGGATCGTCAAATTTTCAAAGGAGACATGAAAATTTTATTTAAAAAAAGAATATTTAACATTAAAATATGAAAATTCAAGTAATGAATGATAGAGTAATGAAATACAGGAAATTATTGTAAATTTTATGTAAAAATAAATATGAACATTTGAAGTGTGAGAGAAATAAAACAAACTAGTCATCCAACAATTTCTTTAAAAGTTCAATTTCCTCAACAGATTTATTAGCTTTAACACATTCTATCAAGAAATCTTTCTTTTTGGAATTTTCTTCATGATCAAACTTATATTTCATCTGCTCTAATAGGTTTTGATGTTTGAGTGTTTTCTCCTCTTTTTTTAATTTTTCAATACTTAGAGTCAACTCAAACTTCTTCTCCTCCAAATCTTGGGCCCGACCATCCTTCCGTAAAGAGAGCTCGTACTTCCTCTCTTCCAAATCTTGTAGCCTATCATCCCTCCTTAAAGAGAGCTCGTATTTCTTCTTTTCAAAGCTTAGAGTCTCTTTAGCAATTTCCACTTGTTCTAGAGTGATAATAAAAATTAATATAAAGTAGAAGAAAAGCAGAGTAAAGTAATAAGAGGTATGGTATCACTTACCAGCATCACGTTTCTCTAAAAATTTTTCCATAGACGAAAAAGGGGTTTATGATGAAGTATCACTTTTTCTTCTTCTTTGGGAGTGGAAATTTAGACTACTTGAAGGCCTACGCTTCTTGTTCAAGGTCATATTTTCCTCCTCATCATTGTCACTATCTTCAGACTCAGTTGATTGAGGATCCTGGGTTTGTTCATCAGCCTTTTAAGAAATAAGAAAAAGATAAGTAAATAAAAAATTAGAATTGATAAGATAAAATAAAAAAGAAACAGACCTAAGTTAGATTTGGTTAGTTTAAATCGCCAATAGGATCTACAGAAAAGCTATCTAGATTTGTCTCATTCAAATGAGGGGAGGCTTGAGTGGAGGAAGAGGATGGGAAAAGATTTGCTTCAACATCATTTTTGGAGATAGGATCTTCTCCATCCAACATGTTTACAGGATTAACATTGGCTCGCTCTCCAAAAATTGCATCCATCTCTTTAAAGTAAGGACATAAAGATTCAAGTTTATTGTCTATGGATTTGATACCCTTAGTTATATCAATGTCGGTAACCCCAAAACCAGTGGAAGATGAAAGAGCCTTTGTCTTCTTGTATTTTGCTTGGCAATGCTTGAAGCGTTCAGACATCTGTTTAGGCAAAAGATCAATCCTTCCCTTGGTCTTATTCCGTAATTCATTTGCCATTAGAAGATAGCCATTAACTTTTGATGCTGGAGGCCGTCCTACTTTAGTTGCATACTCAGTACCAAAACAAGAATCATAGTTAGATTTGGTTTTCAGCCAGTTGATAAGAATGAGATGATCATCTTTTTTTAGTTGAACAGTCTTAGATTTCTTGGCTGAGCAGGGGAAAGAGGGAGTAGTGGGATTTGAAGAACAACTGGGTGATGGCTGCCTTTGAGAAGATCTAGGACGACGAGGCATGTTAAAATATAAATGAAGATGAAAAGGAGCAGAAACAAGCAGATGAGATAGAAAGATGAAAAGGAGCAGAAACAAGCATATGAGATAGCAAGATGAAAAGGAGAAGAAACAAGCAGATGAGATGGTGAGGGGTTCTGAGTGGATAGAATGAACAGGATGGGATGAGAATGGGAGTGTGCAGCAAGGTAGAAGGCATATCCAGAGAGTAGTCCAAGATGTGGTTATGGCAGAATGTAGGTCAAGATGTGGTTATGACAGAAAGTTGTCCAAGATGTGGTTATGAAAAATTGAGTAAAAAAATGTCAGGTAAGAGTTGAACATTGACACGTATAGTGTCTAATAACCCAATTATTAGCAAAAATAATTGCATAAGATAATTAGGGTATGCAGATTATTTTCCGCAATTAATTTAATTGAAGATCGTTCAACATTTATACCCCCTATTAAGTGCATAAAATATACTGACTTCTTTATAGAATATATTTTTCTATTGTATTTAAATGTATATACATTATATATAATAATAAAATAAAAATAAAAATTTATTTAAAAAATATTGTTATATAATTTTATTTAAATATAATATTTAATTTGTATATATTTAAATTCAAATTTTTCTCTTATTGTAACTTAACATAAGATTTTACTTGACTCTCAGTATAGCCTGGCTGAAGCTCCCTCACTCTAAAAAAAGAATAAAAAAATGCTAAGATTTTTTCTCTTTATACTTTTTCAAAAGAGTAGAGAGGTTAGAAATTTCTTTTCAAGGTATCCAAGTATCATTCTCAGATGATTTATTTTTATATCTCAATAAATATTCAGTACCTTTCTCAGAAGTGATAATTATATCATTGATAATTTTATCAGTTTCTGCAGTTTCTGTGACTTCTTGAGGATTTTTCTTAGGTCTACATTTTCTTTTAGAAATAAGTCACTGTTGGAAGTAGAGAGTTTAATTAAGGAGATGGGGAAAACAGGATGTTTTATATCATAGGGAGAATACAATATTACTTCTATTGCATTATCACCAGCCATTCTTTTAACAACAAATGGTCCCACAAAAGTATCCTTTAGTTTGTTATATCCTTTTAAATTGAAGTTGACTGTAGATATCTGTCGGTCAGTCGTCTAGAAGAGGGAAGAAAAAGGGGAAGAAAGAGATAGAGGAGGACAAGGAGAACGGCTTTGAGGAATAAAATAAATAAAATATAAAAAATTATTTAATTTATTTAAAGGAAGGCAACCACGAGTAACTTGAGAGATGACAAAAGTGAAGGTTTTAAATAATATTATTTTGGTGTAAGGGTTTCTGCGCGGCAAACACTATGAGTACTATCAGACTTAAGGCAACCTCTGGTTAATTATATAGAATTTTAATTAGAGTTATAATACTAATAAAAAATAATATAAATGTAATAGAAAATATTTTCAAGTTTGTTGAGTGTATAGTAAGTGATACTTCTACAGGGGATTATCCAAGGCCCTTTTATAGGCAATGGGTCCTCTGAAGCGCTACAAGTGACTATATACAAAATAGTAATGAAGTAAAACAAGAAGATACAAGAAGACATCTGTAACATAGTAATTAAGAGAAAATTATACGAAAAATAATAAGAATTCCAATTAAGAATATAAAATTCCCATCCCAAATTTCCCAAATCAGTTAATACAAAATAATGAGTAACTAAACAACCCTGTGATCTAAGAACTATGGGAAAAACAAATCAAAACAAGTATTACAATCTGTTTTCAGCATTTCTAAGTGAAACAAATAACATGTTTTGACGTAACAAGGCATGCAATCATTTTAATTCAGTGTAAATTAATATTCATTAATTGTTTTCACTATGTAATTTAATAACTAGTTTAACTGAAACAATTAATTAATTTAATTTGAGAATTTATAATACTATTTTATAAAATAAGTATTATAATTTATTTGATTTTCTTCCTGACACAATTAAGGGTCAAAAGAAGCGCCATTAATTATTGTTTAATACTATATGAAAGATGTTATTTATTATATAAATTTAAATAATTAATTTAATTATATTATAAGTCAATTTTACACTTATAATTATAATATATGTTTTTTAATTAATTAAATATAAATTTATAATTATTAAATACATAAAAATGCGCCATTATTTGTAGAATATATTATATTATGCTCAATTTAATTGTATATATAAAAATATATATAACCAATAAATTTAATGTAACACTTGTATATAATAAAATTCTTATATAATTTCATTATGCAATAAAATATTAAGTTATATTCATTAAATACAAGTCTTACCCACTCTTTAAGGTTTTATAATTTATATATCATTTACTGGACTCCTGGAATAGCCTGGCTGACACTCCCTCACTCTAAAAAAAACAATAAAAAAAAATGCTGAGATTTTTTCTTTTTGTATTTTTTCAACAGAGCAGGCAGATTTGAAATTTCTTTGCCAGGTATCCATGCATCATGTTCAGATGATTTGTTCTTATATCTCAATAAATATTCAGTACCTCTTTCAGAAGTGATAATTCTATCATTGAGAATTTTATCAATTTCTGCTGTTTCTGTGACTTCCTGAGGGTTCTTCTTAGGTCTTCCTCTTCTTTTTGGAAATAAGTCACTGTTGGAAGTATAAGGTTTAAGTAAAGAAATGGGAAAGACAGGATGTTTCCTATCATATGGAGAATACAATACAACTTCTACTGCATTATCACCAACCATTCTTTTAACAACAAATGGTCCTACAAAAGGATCTTTTAATTTGTGGTTACCTTGTAAATTGAAATGGACAGTAGAGATCAACACTTCATCACCCTTGTTAAATGTGTATTCTTTATGGGATTTATCCCATCTTTTCTTTTCATATTCAAATGCTTTATCAATACAACTCTGAGCATGTTTTCTGCAGAGCTGTTGCATTTGCATAAAAGATTTTACACCAGGGTGTAGTTCTAACTTAGGTAATTTATTATTGAGAATCTGAGCAGGAGTGTTTGGGACATAACCTAACCAAAGCTCAAAAGGCTTTTTCTCAGTGACAGAATGAACAGTGCTATTATATGCAAATTCAATACCAGGCAAAAGAGTGACCCAATCATGAGTAAATCTGTCATTGTCTTTATATTCTAAACCAAAGGCACAATACCTTCTAATCATATCTTCCAGAGTTTGAATCATTCTTTCAGCTAGACCATCAGTCTGAGGATGATGAGCTGTAGACAATTTTAACTCACAGCCACAAATATCCATCAAAGAGGTCCAAAACTCAGAAGTGAATTTTGGATCCCTATCAGAGATAATGGCTTTTGGAAAACCAATAATATTAAACATGTAAGACCACCATAAGAAAGCTAATTCTTTGGTGGATACATCTTTGTGGGTTGGAATAAATTTGCACATTTTTGTGAATCTATCCACTATTACCCAACAAGAGTTAAAGCTGTCTTTACCTGCAACAGGAAGACCAGTGACAAAATCCATATTAATGATTTTCCAGGGAGCACTAGGTGCTTCAATATGTTGTAATAACCCTGCTCTCTTACCTGTTAACCTTTTAGATTTTTGGCAGGAATCACAAGATTCAACATATAATTTTGTGTCTTCAGACATATTAGCCCACCATGCAGTGTTTTTGATTCTAATCAATGTTTTTTCAAGATCAAAATGACCAGCTAATATGTCATCATGACAAAGTTTGAGGATAGTTTCTTTCATTGAAGGAGGAATAACAATTACATTGGTAAGCTTCCTTCTATAATATATATAACCATCTTCAATAGAAAACTTTCCTTTATTTAAAGCATTTTGGTACTTTGCAGGAAGAGTTTTTATTAATGATTGAATTGAAGCATTCTTAGGATCATTCAAAATAGTAACTAATTTATTTAAGTCAGAATCTTTATCATATGAATCCAGTATTAACTGTAATAACTCTTCTTCCATATCAACTATAAATATACCATGTATATGAACAGTGTCATCCTCAGGTACATAAGCAGGATTGGAGTCATTATTTGGCAGAGGCAATCTGGAGAGCATATCAACATTAGAGTGAACATTTCCAGCTCTGTGGATAATAGTCATCCTTCCTCTGTATTCCTGAACAGCAAGTTGCCACCTGAACATATGTCTGTTAGGTGTTTTGAGGTTTAAGAGAGATTTCACAGCACTACAGTCAGTTACCAGCTCAAATTTTTGGTCATCCAAGTAGTAATGAAGTTTCTCAAGAGCTCAAACAACTGCTAAGCACTCCAATTGAGTGGCACCATATTTCAATTCACTATTTCTTAAGGTTCTTGAAATATAACAAATTACAACCTCTGAGGATTTATCATTAATAATTTGCTTTTGGTGAAGGGCAGCACCCAGACCAATAAAGCTAGCATCTGTATAAAGTACAAATGGCTTGTTAAAATCTGGAAGAGCCAATATAGGGGCTGTCATTAAGCAATTTTTCAATGTATTAAAAGCTTTCTGACAGTCATCATTCCAGAGAAAAGCAACATCTTTTCTGGTTAGTTTTGTAAGAGGCAAGGCTATGACCTGATAATTTTTAATATATTGTCTATAATAGCCACACATACCTAAAAAACTTTGGATTTCTCTTACAGAAGTTGGTGCTCTCACATTTTGAATGGCAGCAACTTTATTATGGTCTACACAAATTTGTAAGCCTGACACAACATGGCCAAGGACTTTCAAAGATTGAAAACCAAATTTACACTTTTTTAAAGATAAGGTCATATTGATTTCATCCATTTTTTGGAAAACTCTATTCAAGTGAATCATATGTTCATCAAAAGTTTTAGAAAAAACAATAATATCATCAATATAAACCATGAGCCAACCCTCAATAATTTCTTGATGGAAAGTGTTATCCATGACTTTCTGGAAAACTGAAGGAGCATTTTTAGGGCCAAATGGCATCCTAACATACTTATATATTCCCATATGAGTAGCAATAAGCAAAAAATTTTGAGAATTTTTCTCAACTGGAACTTGATGATAACCTTTATTACCATCCAGACAACTAATAAATTTTGCACCTTGCAAGGTAGCATGTATTGAATTAATTCTGGGTAAAGGATAAATATCATCAACAGTATAAGTATTTAAAGCTCTGTAATCTCCACATAATCTAGCTTTATCTTTTTCATAAGAAATTAAGACTGGGGAGATGACACAATATTTGGGGGTGACATCCACTTTCTCAATGATATTCATTTTCAATAATGTTTCAATATTATCTTCAATATCTTTTCTTTTTGATGGAGAAGCAGGATATGGTCTTTTCTTAAGGGAAGGAGGAATATCACTCAAATTACAGGATAAGGTAATTTTCATCTCTTCCTGAACAATTCCCAAGACATGAGAACCATGAGCAAAAGCCATAGGGAAAGAGGTAATAGAGGCAACAATAGAATCCTTTTGTTCACTAGTCAACTGTTCACCAAAAGAAGCGGTATTTATTTCATGTAATAAATCATCCATTTCAGTTGTTGTTCTACCTTTACATTGGGTCAGTGAGTTACAAGATTTCAACAAATGCCCAGAAGGTCTAGGAGAAGAAATTTTGAATTTTCTTTTCCCATTCATTCCTAAAGTAAAGCAATTATTTGCTGGATCCAGTTTCACACCAAAAATGGTTAAAATATCATTTCCCATAATAAACCAATTGCTCAAATTATCATTATTTATGACAACAAACTCACAAATAGCTCTGACAAAACCACCACTATATTTGAAGAATACAGAGGTTTTGTATTTGCCAATAGGAAATAAGGTAGAACCATACCCTCTCCATTTTTCAGAAGTTATAGGCAATAATTTACTCAAATATTCCTTATCCACTGAAGCCAAAGCTTTTTCAGATACTACACTTCCTCCAGCACCAGAATCAAGAACTACATCAACATTTTTACCATTAATGATAACAGGTGCCTTTAAAGGGGATATGGGAATAGAATTGTTAGTAATATCTTTAATTATCTCAGCATTTTCTACTGAAGATAAATTCAATACACAATCTTCAGATATATTATTTAAATAATGGACATCATGTTCCAACATTAAAACATCTTTAACAGATTCATTGTCATAGGAGATATTACTTTCACAGTCACTGGAAGAATTATTGACATCAAGTTCAACTTCATCAGTGTCTTCATTTTGTTCAACAAGATGAATTTTCTTGTCACAAACATGACCCTTCTGCCACGGTTTGTTACATTTATAACAAGTATTTGTTGCATATTTTTTAGGTGCAACTGGGGCAGAGGGTTTACCAGATTTTTCTGGGAGCTTTATAGAAGGTTTATTCTGATCATTATAAGATTTACTAAGGTAATTCTTTGGTTCATATCTATGGTTGAGTAGTACTTCATTACAGATGTTAATGAAAGAAGAATTTTCCCTTACATGCTCAGTTCTAGCAACAATCAAATCCCTAAGAGAATTTGGTAATTTATACAAGATTTTATCTCTCCAAATATCATAATCCATCTTTGGATCAATTGCTCTAAGGATTTTAGTTACTTTCATCAGAAAAACAATGGGCTTTTCAACAGAGGAGGATACATATCTAGTATTCTCATACAGTCTCTGCTGAGCTAACCTGAATTTTGAACCACCAAACTGATTCTCAATCAAGGATTTCCAATCATTCCATGTATAATGATTGTTATCTAAGAGGACAGATTCATACCACATCAAGGCTACATTGGAAAATAAAGAAATTAATTAGAAACAATTTCCTCATCAGGTAGTTTATAAGATCTCTTTAAATTATCAATCTTTGGATAAAGTGTTGCCAATCAGAGGAAGAATCACCATCAAAGGTAGGATATTGGTCTAACTTAGGCCAATTTTTCTGACTACTGGGATGGTCCACTTTTTGGTTTGAATTATTCATTAGTAATAATTCCTGAAGTTTAGCCAGGTGTTCAGAAATTTCATTATTTACAGAAACAGCTGGTGCATGACCATCACAAGATTTTTTGCTAGTAGCAAAAGATTTTACAGACTCATTGTCAGTTTGTTTAATGGTTGAAATATGAGGAAGAAAAGATGAACTTTGTTCAGGTTTTTTCCCTTTATTTTTATGCAGCTTATTTGCAGAAATCTCATTTAATTCATTATTGATGGATAAGGTTGAGAACTTTTCCTGTAGGTCAGACACATAGTTTCTTATTCTTGGAATTTCAGACATCTGGTCATTTACTTTTGCAAGAGATAGAACATTTCTGTCCTCAGAAACTGAGTGTTTGGTACTTAGTGCATGGAAATCATTTTTTAGCTTCTTAAACTCATTTTGTAGAGATTTTATTTCATTCTTGAATGAATAATTTTCCTCAATAAGGGGTTTCAATTCACTCAAGGTCTTATGTAGACTGATATTTCTATCTGAGATAGCTCTATGGTCACTTCTTATTTGTTTTTGTTGACTAAGAACAATATTCAAGGTTTCTTTGATTTTTAAATAAGCTGTATCTTGTACAGAAGAACTCACTTTACATTGCAAGTGTAAATTATTTAATCTATCATTTTCATGGATTAACACATCTCTCACATGTTTGTCTTTCACAATATTAAAATCAAGGGTATCTTTCAATATTTCCTCAGAAGTTTTTTCAATTAAGGTATAGATTTCAGGGGGAACAGAATCATTTTTAATTGCAAGAGAAGGATTAATTAAAGATGTAGAAGTTAAATGTAAAGGTTCATCAAATGACAATTTGCTAATTACATCAATAGGGCTACTAGTTACAGGAAGCTGTCTTTTAACAGGTTTAACTGTTCTTTCACCATGTTCAATAATATTACCTGCAGAAGAAGATTTATTAGAAAACATACCCAAGTGACTATCAACCAAATTACTTACCATGGCAGTGGAGGAAACTTCCCCTGGGACTGGGTTTGGGATTGTGCTTGGGCCTTCTTTCTCCTGCCTTGTTGGTAGGGATGAGGAGGTGGATGGAAATTGGGTGTTCTGGATGGGCCAGGCTGATGATGAGGAGGGTGTTGCACATTCTGTTGGTAGTGACTCATTAGATAATCCCATTTCCATTGCTCTACTTCCATAGTATTTGGATTTTGGATGGTTGAGCTGGGTGGCTGTGAAGGTTGAGCCTGAAATTGAGGCTGATTGGGAGGCAACTGAGGAGGGGCCTGGGCCTGAATCTGGTTCCTGAGTTCTTGGACCTGATCCCACAATGTGTCTACCTTTGCTTTGTACGTCATATTTTCTGTCTTCAACTCTTTTATATGACTGGATAGGTTGCTGATTTGTTGTGGCAGAGGAAGCTTTTTTATTTTGAAGCCTTTTGGAAGACCTTCTTGAGGCACTAGAGGCTTTACTTCCTTCTGTGGTACTGGGGGAAGGGGGTTTGGTTTGTTTGCATTTCCTGTCATTTCCACATCCTGCAGTATGTGAATTCTTTGTGTTAGCATAAGATTTTTTATGACCAACTTTAGAAGAACTTACAGTGTCAGAATCATAGTCAATTTCTATCTCATCCACTTGCATGTTATCCATTTTTTCTGCCAAATTGTTGGACATACTAGTGGGAAGATTTATATTTTACTTTGTACTTTATAAAAAAATAATCAAAGTTAGTCAATAATTGCTCCAAATAATAAAAAAAAATATTTAATTAATTAAATTATAGAAATAATTTTCAATATAAAGTAATAATTAAAAAATTAATTTTTAAAAAAAAAAATGGATTGCAAGGTTAAATTGGGAATAACAAGTAAGTTAATTCAACCAATTAATTACCAATATTAAATATGGCAATATATTTGGGACTAAGCACAATGTACTTTTAAGTCAACCAAAATTAACAATAATTAATAATAAAAAAAAGTTAAATTAATAATTCAATTTGTATTAATAATAATGTCAATTCTTCTAGGACTAAGAGGATTTAACACTCTATAATGGTCAACTAGGAAAAAAAAAAAAAATTTAAAATTGAACACTTACACTCAGTGAATCAGCAATTAAGCCACAATCACTGTTATTGCAATAAAAATATAGTAATATGAGTGAGAGGCGCAAAGGTGAACTTACTATAGTGATTGAAAAATCACTTCAAAATAATATAAAAATTAATAATATATAAACCTAAGATGTCGAACCCAAGTTCGAAACACAGTCGCGGCAAAAGTTTCGTTTTGCTAGGTGTTCCGTGCGTTTTGTCGTTCGTCGCCAGGCTCGATCGTCGTTGTCGTTTGGAAAGGTCCCCAGGTGTCGGTCAGTCGTCTAGAAGAGGGAAGAAAAAGGGGAAGAAAGAGATAGAGGAGGACAAGGAGAACGGCTTTGAGGAATAAAAGAAATAAAATATAAAAAATTATTTAATTTATTTAAAGGAAGGCAACCACGAGTAACTTGAGAGATGACAAAAGTGAAGGTTTTAAATAATATTATTTTGGTGTAAGGGTTTCTGCGCGGCAAACACTATGAGTACTATCAGACTTAAGGCAACCTCTGGTTAATTATATAGAATTTTAATTAGAGTTATAATACTAATAAAAAATAATATAAATGTAATAGAAAATATTTTCAAGTTTGTTGAGTGTATAGTAAGTGATACTTCTACAGGGGATTATCCAAGGCCCTTTTATAGGCAATGGGTCCTCTGAAGCGCTACAAGTGACTATATACAAAATAGTAATGAAGTAAAACAAGAAGATACAAGAAGACATCTGTAACATAGTAATTAAGAGAAAATTATACGAAAAATAATAAGAATTCCAATTAAGAATATAAAATTCCCATCCCAAATTTCCCAAATCAGTTAATACAAAATAATGAGTAACTAAACAACCCTGTGATCTAAGAACTATGGGAAAAACAAATCAAAACAAGTATTACAATCTGTTTTCAGCATTTCTAAGTGAAACAAATAACATGTTTTGACGTAACAAGGCATGCAATCATTTTAATTCAGTGTAAATTAATATTTATTAATTGTTTTCACTATGTAATTTAATAACTAGTTTAACTGAAACAATTAATTAATTTAATTTGAGAATTTATAATACTATTTTATAAAATAAGTATTATAATTTATTTGATTTTCTTCCTGACACAATTAAGGGTCAAAAGAAGCGCCATTAATTATTGTTTAATACTATATGAAAGATGTTATTTATTATATAAATTTAAATAATTAATTTAATTATATTATAAGTCAATTTTACACTTATAATTATAATATATGTTTTTTAATTAATTAAATATAAATTTATAATTATTAAATACATAAAAATGCGCCATTATTTGTAGAATATATTATATTATGCTCAATTTAATTGTATATATAAAAATATATATAACCAATAAATTTAATGTAACACTTGTATATAATAAAATTCTTATATAATTTCATTATGCAATAAAATATTAAGTTATATTCATTAAATACAAGTCTTACCCACTCTTTAAGGTTTTATAATTTATATATCATTTACTGGACTCCTGGAATAGCCTGGCTGACAATATCAGTACTTTGTCACACTTTTTAAATGTGTATTCATTATGGGATTTATCCCATTGTTTTTTTCATATTCAAATTCCTTATCAATACAACTTTGAGAATGTTTTCTGCATAGATGTTGCATTTGCATAAAATATTTAACACCAGGATGAAGTTCCGACTTTGATAATTTATTATTGAGAATTTGAGTGGGAGGTTTTGGGACATAAACTAGCCAGAGCTCAATTTCAGTGACAGAATTTACAGTGCTATTATAAGCTAAATTAAGGCCTGGTAATAAATTAACCCAGTCATGTGTAAATCTGTCATTGCATTTATATTCTAATCCAAAGGCACCATACCTTCTAATCATACCTTCTAGAGTTTGAATCATTCTCTCAGCTAATCCATCAGTTTGAGGATGTTGAGAAGTAGATAATTTTAACTCACTGCCACATATATCCATTAAATACATCCAAAATTCAGATGTAAATCTTGGGTCTCTGTCAGAGATAATGGTTTTTGGGAAAGCAATAATTTTAAACATGTGTGACCCCCATAAGAAAGTTAAATATTTGGTGGAAACATCTTTATGGGTAGGAATAAATTTGCAAATTTTGATGAATCTATCCACTAATACACAACAAAAACTATAGTTGTCTTTTCTTGCTACAGGTAGACCAGTGATAAAATCCATATTAATGATTTTCCATGGAGCGTCAGGTGCTTCAATATGTTGCATTAATCCTGCTCTTTTTCCTGTTAATTTTTTATATTTTTGGCAAGAATCACAAGATTCAACATAAAATTTTGTGTCTTCACACATATTAGCCCACCATGCAGTATTTTTTATTCTGTTCATAGTTTTTTCTAGATCAAAATGACCTGCCAATATATTATCATGACCAAGTTTTAAAATGTTTTCTTTCATAGAAGGAGGAATTAAAATAATATTAGTAAGTTTTCTCTTGTAATAAATGTAACCATTATCAATTGAAAGCTTTCTTTATTTAAAGCATTTTGGTATTTTGGAGGAAGAGTTTTCATTAATGCTTGAATTGAAGTATACTTTGGATCATTTAAGATGGTAACTAATTTATTTAAATTAGAATTTTTTTGATATGAATCCAGAATTAATTGCAATAACTCCTCTTACATATCAGCTATATATATACCATGTATATGAATTGTGTCATCTTCAGGCACATAAGCTGGGTTGGAGTCATTGTTGGTGTAGAGGTAATCTAGACAGCATATCTACATTTGAATGAATGTTACCAGCTCTGTGAATAATTGTCATTCTACCTCTGTATTCTTGGACAGCAAGTTGCCATCTAAACATATGTCTGTTTGGTGTTTTTAGTTTTAATAGAAATTTCACTGCACTACAATCAGTAACCAGTTCAAATTTTTGGTCATCTAAGTAATAATGAAGTTTCTCCAAAGCCCATAAGACTGCTAAAATCCTTATTTGAGGGGCACCATATTTCAATTCAATATTTCTTAAGGTTCTTGAAATGTAAAAAATAGCTACTTCTGAATTTTTATCATTAATAATATGTTTTTGGTGGATAGAAGCTCCTAGTCTAAAAAAACTTGCATCTGTGTAGAGTACAAATGGTTTATTGAAATCTGGGAGAGTGAGAATTGGAGTAGACATTAAACATTTTTTAATGTATTAAAGGCTCTCTGTGATTCATCCTTCCGGATAAAAGAGAAAAATTTTCTGGTTAATTTAGTAAGAGGTAAGGCTATAACTTGATAAATTTTTATAAATTGTCTATAATAGCCACACATTCCTAAAAAAAACTTTGAATTTTTCTTACAGGAGTTGGTGCTTTCACATTTTGAATTGCAGAAACTTTATATTGGTCTACACAAATTTGTAAACCTGACACAACATGACCTAGAACTTTCAAGGAATGAAAACCAAATTTACAATTTTTCAACAATAAAGACATGTTATCTTCATCCATCTTTTGAAAAACTATCTTCAAATGATTTATGTACTCATCAAAAGTTTTAGAAAAAACTATTATGTCATAATTATAGACCATTAACCATCCTTCAATTATTTCTTGATGAAAAGTATTGTCCATCACTTTTTGAAAAAATGAAGGAGCATTTTTTGGGCCAAATGGCATTCTAACATACTTATTTATTGCCATGTGTTTAGTAATTAGCAAGAAATTTTAAGAGTTCTTTTCAACAGGAATTTGATGATAACCCTTATTACCTTCTAGACAACTAATAAATTGTGCACCTTGCAAGGTAGCATGTCTTGAATTTATTATGGGTAAAGGATAAATATCATCCACTGTATAAGTATTCAAAGCCCTATAATCCTCACACAATCTAGCTTTATCTTTTTCATAAGATATTAAGACAGGGGATATGACACAATATTTTGGGTTAACATCAACCTTCTCAATAATTTTCATTTTCAAGAAGTTAGTGATATCATCCTCAATATCTTTTCTCTTTTTTGGAGAAGCAGGATATGGTTTTTTCTTAAGGCTGAGAGGGACTTCATTCAAGTCACATGATAAAGAAGTTTTCATTTCTTCCTTAACAACTCCTTATTCATGAGATCCATGAGCAAAAGCCATAGGAAAAGATGTAATTAAGCCAATTATAGAATCTTTTTTATCACCACTTAAATGATCACCAAATGAAGCATTGTTTATTTCAGATAATAAACAATCCATTTCTTCTGTTGACCTACCTTTACATTCAATTAATGAATTACAAGATTTTAAAAGGTGTGCAGAAGGTTTTTTAGAGGAAGAAATTTTGAATTTTCTTTTTCCATTTTTGCACAATTTGAAACAATTGTTTGTAGGATCGAATATGATACCAAACATGGTTAAAATGACATTTCCTATAATAAACCAATCACTCAAGTTGTCATTTTTCATTGCAACAAATTCAAAGACATCCCTAACAAAACCACCATTATACTTAATGAATACAGTGGTTTTGTATTTTCCAATGGGACATTGTCAGGCTGAGATCAAGTACAGAGACGTGAACTAGCTTGAATGGTCAATTTTCTAGAAGATTTTAATGGTCCTATATGAATACTGTACTACAAATCCAATAAGTATTAAAATATAACTCAATATAAGGGTCTCAGTAATTTCAATCTCACTAATTATATATGGTTTACAGTCTTATAGTTGGTAGAAAAATAGATTAATAAATTCAGATACTATTCAAAGACTTTATAAGTACTATTGATATGTATTGTAATTGTATTGGTTATATTTTTAATTGTAATGATAAAGAATGTAGAAAATAAGACCAAAAACCACTTCCTTTTATACACAATTACTTCCCCAATGACCCCTTTGATTAATCAGCTGAATACAAAGTTAATGACGCCTCATTCTAGCTAATAGACATTTACAGAAACAAAAAGAGTGACTAGTAACATAATTAGAATGATATCACCTGCCAAAATCCTGTAGTAATAGGGACAATCCATCAAAAATAAAGAATAAGCAAAAAAGAGAGTATATGTGTATTATACATTAATATAAAAGACAAAAAAGGGAAAATTAAGAATAATTATTACTTAATAATAAGGGAGATTAACTGTAGAGATTTTGGGGCTAATCATGACATTATACTACGTGAAATCCCCATTCAAAAATAACCAAAATTGACTGAGAAACCACCAAAAAACCCAAAAAAGGGCATTGTAGGTAGACTCTTACAGTCACCTTGCTGTAAGCAGAATCCAAAGGAGTTGGATAAACTAAAGAAAAACCTGTCCTTCTAAGTAAAATAAGGGTTGTTCAAATTACTAAGCTCTCTAGTCTACTTGAATTGATTGAAATATATGAAACTCTGATTTATAAACGCTTATTGAGATTTAGAAATAGCAGCTGTTGAAAAAGAAATACTGATGACAAAAATTAAGGTGTACCAGGGAAAGATCTGAAAATATAGACTTATATGTTTTTATAAAGATTTTATTTTAAATGAGTTAACAATAAAAAACAAGTCCCTGAGATGGAGACCTTTCCAATGATACCCTATATGTGATGAAAATATAATTGTTGTGTTTTATTTCAAAAGTGTTATGAAAAAATATAAATGTTATAAGGGTATTATAATTTTATTTAATTTTGTTGAGAAATGAAAAATATGAATGTGGTTGTTAATTAATTCAAAAAGACCCTTCTAATCGAAACTAAAGAGACAAAAAACATGTAGAAGACTAAGATTCCCCCTTTCTATCTGATTCTCCTACTTAAGAACTCTCCAAAAATACCCTACATGCATAGGATCTACAATAAACTATTGATCTAATAAGCATAATAAATTCTAACCAAATTTTGCCACAATAGACAAATTTTTCCACAGTCACCAAACTTTGGTACAGTGTCAAAACTTTAGTACAGTGACCAAACTTTTGTACAGTGACCAAACTTTTGTACAGTGACCAAACTTTTGTACAGTGACCAAACTTTTGTACAGTGACCAAACTTTGGCACAGTGACCACACTTTGGTCCAGTGACCAAACTTTAACCCAGTGACCAGACTTTCCCATTGTGAGCAAATTTTGCCACAATGAGCTCTTTTTGCCATAATGAGCTAATTTTTCCAGAGTGAGCTAAATTTGCCACAGTGAGATAATTTTGCCACAATGACCAAACTTGGCCACAATGACAGAATTTTTCTAGTACACTTTTGCTTTTGCACTGGAAAATCACCGGAGTAAACCGGAGCGCACCGGAGCACTGGAGCTCAGTGGCCATTCCATCAGCACACCATATCCACCAATAATACTATAAGTCACTTCCAAAATTCCAAATATCTAGCCTTATAATCCAGAAAATTGCTACTAATCTTCAAAAATAAACCTAAGCGGCATACTCAGATGTGGAATGCCACATCCTCCCTCCAATATGGAATGTCCTCATTCCCAACTTTGTATAATTGATTGATATAAATTTGTTTTCACCTATTTGTTGATAGTCTTTGATAATGATGTGGAAAGAGATCCAAGAAACATCTTTTCTGAAATTTATACTATTGGCAATTTTCAATCATTTTCCTTTTGCTGGTCTTTTATAAATTTAACTTTTTGTCTTCTTCTCTGGCTCTCTATATAAATCATAATAAAAAATAATAATATTAAAAATACTTTTGTGATGATTCCACTACTGAGAGCAAGGTTTGAATCCCTTCAGACTCCCATATACCAGTATTCCATCTATGTCACAGCATGAGAGAGTGGATCTCCCTAATGAGCCAAATACTCTTGATTCTATTCTTATAGGTCCCCCCACTGAGCCAAATTCTATGATTCCAATCTTGCCATGAGTTCCTCCAAGCTTCACACCAAAAAAAAGGGCCTAACACTGAGGCTCTAAAAAAATCAATAATAAATCCAACTACCACCCTGACTTCTAATTCCTTCATCAAAATATTCATCCATTTTCTATTTAGCAACCTTACAGAATACTTTTAGCCAGGCTTTTAATATTTAATTTTAATCTTTGAGACCATGTTAAAGCGCCACAAATTTCACCTAATTAAACCATTATGCTCTTTTAGAATCATTACCACCTAAATTTTATCCTCCTAAAGCTTAACAACACCTAAATCCAACAATGATTGAACGTCCAGTTTAAAGTCTTGGTGGAAAAAAAATTTACTCGATTGCTAGTTTAAGGTCATGGTGGACCAAAATTGTACTTGATTGCCAGTTTAAGGTCATGGTGGACCAAAGATTGTTTATGTGCATTGAAATGATGAATTCTTCCTAATTAAGGCCTAGGCTTGACCAAAGATTGAATAATTTCGAAAATACAGTTTAAAGTCATGGTGGAGCAAATTTCAGATTGATAGAAAATCCAGTTTAAGTTCATAGTGGACCAAAATTTTGATGACATACCAGTTTAAGGTCATGGTTGACCAAAAATTTAATGAACTACCAGTTTAAGGTCATGGTGGACCAAAGATTTGATCAATACCAATTTATATAAAAAAATCCTTTACCCAAGAAAAAAAAATATCCATGAAATCTTGAATGTCATTGAAATTCAGTTTAAAGTCTTGAAGGACTAACAGATTCCAAAATTTGAATAAAACCTTAAAGAAAGTCTTGAAAGTTAGCCAGTTTAGAGTCTTGGATGACTAAAAGATCCTAAAATAACAAATATTACCCTTTAAAGAAAGTCTTGAAAGTTAGCCAGTTTAAAGTCTTGGAGGACTAAACTTTTAATTGATTGCCAGTTTAAGGTCATGGTGGACCAGGCTTTTGTAAATATTAAAAGAAATCTTAATAAATTTTCAGTTTAAAGTCTTGAAGGACTAACAGCATCCAAAGGAGAACCGAATTCTTTAAGAAAATCTTAAAAACTATCCAGTTTAAAGTCTTAGTGGGCTAAAGATCTTGAATACAAATAAAACCTTAAAGAAAGTCTTGAAAATTAGCCAGTTTAAAGTCTTGGAGGACTTACAGATCTTGAAATGGGATCCAATTTTTCTTGAGCTTCACTTGACCCTTTTTCCTGTATAAAATATACTATAAAAGAAATAACCAAAAAGAAAAATTTGAAAATTAAAAAAAATTGAGAAAGAATTTTATATTTATATTTATATTTTATTTTATTTTTTTATATTATTATTTTATTTTAATTTTTTTTCTATTTTATTTTATTTTTTTAATTTTTTTTTTATAATAAAAGAGTGAATTTAGAAATAAAATAAAAATATTGATTTCTAATGAAAGTTTAAGAAAGAAAAATATTTAAAAGAAGATTTTGAAAAATTTGAAAATAAAAATTTAAAATTTTATAGATGCCCCCTGGCCAATTGATGAGCTGTACCCTTGACATCATTCCCACATCCAAGTGCAACTTGATGTAGTTACACAGTTTTGATAATTTAAATATAATAGATTAAATGAAAGCTTTTTTTTTTTAGAAAATGGAAATTTTTTAAAGAATGATCACTGGGTGGGCTCCCTCCAATTTGTAAAATTGATTAGAGACCACCAGTGAGCATTACCTTTAACAATAATTTTAAAGATGTAAAATATAAAATAAATATATTGAAATCACAAAACAAAAACATAAAAGAGAAAATAAAACTAAAAAAAATAAAAGAAATCTTGAATCCGGCATTAAGAGCGGTGTCTTTTTTTTGTTCCAGTTTATAGTCTTACTGGACTTCCTATAATTCAAAAAGCAATGCCAGGATTCAACTAGAAACAGGGAGAAATTGGTAACGAACATTGTGGGGTAATTGTGTATAGAGAAGCCAGCCCATCAATTACCCCCAAACTTTCCAATATTTAATTTAGAAGGTTCCCCTGTGAACACTTCTACCAATAAAAAATTTATCAATCCAACATATATCTTCCCCATAATTTTTGTCTCTTTTAAGAGTTTTAAGAATTTTCAAACAAATGTCTTCATAAATGTGGTAAAATTTCATTAACAGTTTTATCTCCCATACCATAGTAAAAAGACAGTAATATTTTTATTAAGAAAGTAGTTTATCCTCATCCCGGAGTTAAACTTGGTAATGAATCATTTTTTTGTTTTGTTTAGTTTATCCTCATTGCGGAGTAAACTTCTGTCCTCGTAGTATCTCTAGGATAGAACCTCTTAACTTGATTAGCAGCTACCCTCTTTTTTAGTACCACTCCATTCAACTCTTCTAAAACATATGAGCCGCCAGATACTTGTTCCTTGAATTTATACGGTCCATTCGACCTATCTGAAAACATCTTGTCCCATTGGCTCTCCAAACTCCTATTATACACCAAAACCATATTTCCAGTTTTCAAAGGTTTTCTAAGTCGATGTGCCAACCGCTCATCCCAATATCTTACTGACTGATTTTGGATCTTCATCATCCGTGAATATGCCTTTTCTAAGTACTCTTCTTTCTTTTCTAGCTGCATCATTCTTGCACATAATAACTCTTCAGTAGTCTTGACCATGTCCCAGTCAGCTCCAAGATATGATTCAGCTTCAAAATCAACTGGTAAAACTGCTTTCTGTCCAAAAACAAGTTCATAGGGTGAAAATCTGGTTGTCCTTTTGGCAGCAATTTGATAGGCAAATAAAACTAAAGGTAAATAATGCCTCCACTTTTCAGAACTTGACCCACACATTTTGACTAAAGCATCCTTAATTACTTGATGCCCTCTTTCAACCATACCTTCAGCTTCAGGATAATAAGGGGTTGCTACCCTAACTTTTGACCCAACTTTTGATATAGCTTCTCTAAACTCTGTCCCAAACTCAGGACCTCCATCTACCATTACCAATTTCATAACTCCATATCAATACACCCAATTTCTCAAAATAAATTCTGCCACATTTTTGGCAGTCAAATTAATGAGAGGCACTGCCTCCACCCAACCAGATAAATCATCTCTGGCTAAAATTAAATATTTATAACGTCCCTCCTTAATATGAACAGAATCCAAGCTAACTCTTCCAAAAAGAGTATTTTTTCTGGTAGTGTGTCCAGGTTCTTTAGGCCTTAAATAACTTCTTCTTTGACATTATTCACATGACTGAACCCACTATTTAAAATCCATCTTCATACCTGGCCACCAAAATTGATCAGAAATTTATCTGAACCTTTCTATAACACCTCTATGCCCAAGATCTTCATGCAGTGACTTTAAAACTAATTCTTGCCCTTTCTTTTGAGTTAAAACTACTTGAGGATTTGGATACCTCCTTTTCATTAATCGTTGACCAGACAAGTAAAACGTAGATGACTTCCTTTTTATAGCCACCCATTAATTGTCTTCACAATATTCTGGCCTTTCTAAAGTCAATAAATATTTGACCAAAAACAAATAAAAATCAGTCTGACCCCACACTTCATCTTGAAAATCAATTAATATAATATCAATGGGCACTTCTCTATCACCAATATCACCTGCACATGAATAAGCCAATAAATGTTGGCCACAAATTTGTTTCTTAATTGAGTCATGTTGATTTTCTTCATCTGAACCTTTTGACCTCTTAGAAACCAAATTCAAAAATACCTCTTTCTCTTCTTCACCCTTTATACACATAGATTTTTCCATCCTCTTTTTAACCAAAGTCCCTAATTTTCCAACATATACACCGTTCCTTAACCTACTACTATCCCAAACTACCAATCCATCTTCATCTATATACACAACATCTTCTTCTACCTCTTTTTTACCAAATTTATTCACACCTATTTCATCAATTTTATCAACATGAAAATAATTTTCCAGTTTATCCTCTTGGTGGAGGTCATCATCAAAATCATCTGAACACAATAGTCCTGCAAATTTAACCTCATGGGGGAGGTATGTAAAGTCTTCAGCTCCTTTAGTGCTGGCTTAATCATAGGTATTTCTTCATTGAACTCTTCTGAGTCTGAATCATCTTCAGTGAGTGGTCTTCTTGACAAACCATCTGGTATAGTAAAAGTTTTGCCAGGCTTATGAACTAAGTCAAAAGAAAAATGTTGGATGAATGCGGCCCATCTAGTCATAGGCTCATTTGGTGAACTTGGGGAATTAATCATTTTAATTAAAGATTTTTCATCCACTTGCAATTCAAAGTGTTAGCCCCAAAAAACATTTTGAAGTTTCTTTAAAATTTTTGCCACTCCACACAGTTCCAATTTTGGCTGAGAATATCTTTATTCTACTTCAGTGAATACCACAGATTCATACCTAACTGGCCTAATGTAACCAGCTTTATCCATCTGAGACAAAACTTCCCCAGAAGAAACCTGACTTGAGTCAACTGCTAAATAAATCCTACCAGCATCTTTTCCATAATCTAGCTTGTGCAGGACTAAATCCTTCCCCACAACTTTCTTCAATCTCTCAAATGCTCTTTCACACTCTTCATCCCACTCCCAGTCTGCATCCTTTCTTGTCAACCTTCTCAACGGAGCTACCAATGAAGAAAAGTCCTTGATAAACATTTGAACATAAACACATTGCCTAAAAAACCCCTAACTTTGGTTGTATTCTTTGGTCTTGGCCAGGACTGAATTTTATTCACTTTCTTCTTGGAAATAATCCTACACTCTCTACATACCACATGACCTAAAATCTCTAAAGCTGGCACACAACATGAAATTTTTGAACCCAAAATAGTTAAACCAGCTTCTTCAATTCTAAACAAGATCCTCTCTAAAGTGATTGCATACTCCCAGATGAATTTTTGTATACCTGGGCTCTCCTCCAACACTCCATTATTGTAATCTGTTGAAGGTTCTTTGATTCCTCTATCATCAATAAATATACCAGCATATTGAGGAATTTCAGCTTGAAGAATCCAAGCCATCTGAGCTTGATAAATGGCAACTGAATTTGTTGCTCCTTGAGGTAATCTTGTCAATTGTAATCATCCTAGCACTGTATCAAAAGTAGTGAGAGGCCTAGAGTCTGGATGCAAATCTCTCTCATCATATCCCCCCATAATATCTCCTAAACCATAACGCACTCTCTCAGCAAGCGCTTCCACAAACTCCTCAGAACTAGGTGGTATACCAGAATCCTTTATTGTAACCCTATTTAATTCCCTGAGATCATGAACTACTCTAAGTTTTCCATTTGGTTTCTTGATAAAAAATACCGGACTAGAATAACTTGATGATGATTGCTTATACAGTCCAGTGCAAATCCATTCTCTGACAACTTTGATATAATCTTCTTTTAATGCAGCCGGAATCGGGATCGGTTTTTGCTGCCATGGTTCATGACATACCACAGGAATCTTGTAAGGCTCCCCATAGGAATGCTTCAACACACCCCTCTCCTCTATTACAAAAGCAATGTCCTTCCCTCACTTGACCATCACATCCAACAACAACTTCTTCTCTTCTCCAAACAACCAACCATCAGGTCCAAAACTTACAACACCTAATTTATCAACAGTGATTCTTGATTTTTCAGAAAATTAGGGTGGATTCTTCACCAAGGGACATTCATAAGGATCTCTTGATAGCCTTGGTCTTCTCAAAGGTGAATTTAATTCAGCGGGTAGCGTTTCATTAATTGGCCGGATTTTATTTGCTACCTTTTTATATTTTGCTTCTTCCACATCTACATAAACTCAAGGTGAAACATTTATTTTTGTGTTGCCATTAAAAATTTCTTTAAAGGAATTCTCTTCATCATCAGAATCGGAATCAAAATAAGAAGAATGATATTTTATTTTATTTTTAAATTTAACCTTTTTCCCTTTTCCTTTGTCTAATTTATCAACAAATTTTCTAACACCTTTAATTCCCTTATCCATCATAAAATAACCCGTAAAAAAAGTTGGCAGTTTATCCTCTTGCTGGAGGACCGGAATCAAATTATCACAAAAATTTTTTTTGTGTTTTAATTATACTAAGATTTTTTATAGAATTTTGATGAAATAATTGAAGTTTACCCTCTTGCTGGAGGTCAGTAAATAAACCATTCTAATTTTTATTCAACATAATATTTCCCATCTTCCCTCTTGATCAATTCTTGAATTTTATCAAAAAACTTGACAGAGAAGCAAGACAAACCAAAAATTTGAAGACATAATAACAATTTAATGTATTATTATCAGAAAATAATTGAGAATCCACTTGAATTATCTCCAAGTGAGCTGAACTATTGCAATCCAGGATCTCATCCTGGGTAGAGATTGCAAAATTAGAGTTATCAGCCCCAGCTGCCCCAAAAAAATGAGGGTCTACAAAATTCCCCTCTAAAAATAATTCACCAGAAGCCGTCCATTTAATACGCCGCTTCCTGGTGCAAGTACAACACTGACACACAGTAGTGATCCCTGGCCATGTCTCCCAACCTTCATCTCCAGGAGGTGCCAACCACATATGTAACCTCCTCATATCTTCACCAGTTATCTCCAAACTAGTACCCATTCCAGCTTTATAACCAATCCTGGCCTCAAAATCCATCAAAAAAGGACCACCAAGAACTGTTTTAACTGCCCCTCTGGCCACATAAAATTGAACCTTACCAATAGATCCACCAATACCTAATTTGACATGCTCAGCCGTACCCATCAGCTCTTTTTCATGCCCTCCAATACCTCTGATGTCTCCCCCAGTACCAGTTTTAATCAGAAAGCCTATAATTGTTACTTTCTCTAAAGAAATAAAATTAATTCGAGACCCTGAATTGACCAAGGCCTTTACCTCTTTACCATTAAGAGTTACCACCAGGTGGCCCATTGGAGCAGAAAAATGTGTTTCAACATCCTCCCTAAACTTCTCAGAATTTTCACAAATATATTCCCCCTCTCCAGAGGAAACCCGTCGCCTCGTCAGATGCTTCTTTTGCTTCTCTGAAAGCGCTGGACTAATCATGAATAGCTCTCCTGAAGATAAAAAAATCTGAAGTTGATTCACCCTATTTAAAACATTTTCCATTGCATTCTCTTGACCGGATACTACTGGATGTTTGTACTGGACTTTAGATTTATTTACCTTGGCCCTGGGCACCTCTTGAGGACCCACATTGCCATCTTCACCCCCCATAATAACATCTTCACTACTGATATCCCTAGCTCCATCACCAGCTTTTTTCTCTAATCCTGATCCATCGCTAGTCCTTCTTACTCCCTCCATTGGGATGGGACCACTAAAACTTGGTCTGGGTAGTGATGTCAAAGATATGTCCTCCTCAGAATCCGAATTATCTTCTGGCATAGGCTCACCATTTAAATCAAACTTTCCATAACTAGGGGGCCCATATCAGCCATCCCCTTCTGCATTCTATAAATTTCATCCTTAGAGTAAGGTCTTGACTTGTTAATTTCATTGCCAGGTTTAGTCTTTAGTTGGCTCTGAATGCCACTTTTAGCTTTAGTAGCAGCTTCACTTCTAGAAGCATCGACATCATATTTGCCAGCCATTCAGTTACCCTCCATTCTAGCAACCATTTCCAGCTCCAAACCACCAAAATAAGTTGAAAATTTGGCCTTACTGACTTCTTTCTCTTTACCTTTATCAGCTTTACCACTGCTTTTACCATCACCATTTTTGCCACCCTTGGCATTATCATCATCGTCTTTTAATTCTTCAAATTGGGCTCTTCTTTCAGCTGCCATATTCCTTCTAACCAAATCAGAAGGTGCTTGTCCATTTCTGGGCTTGATGAACGATCCATCAGGAAATTTATAAACCTTGCCATCAAATAACACTCTCCCAGAATCCAAATCTTTATCTAGAGTAAAACATACTCCAGCTCTGTGCCCCCTCCTATTACAATAGGAGCACACCTTTGGCTCATCATAGCCACCTCTAAAACCATTTCCACCATTACCATTCCCATTCCTTCCATTTCCAGAGAAGCAGTTACCATTGCCATTGCCATTAAAATTTTGACATTCATATCCCCTTGATTGATAAGAAGTAGACGTTGACAAAGAAGAGATTGAGGCCTTATTGGCCTTCTGAGTCTCTTGGAAAAAAATCTTTAATTGCTTTGTTAAATCGGACAAATGATTAACCATCTTGTTGTCCACATTTCCCTCAACTTTTGCCACCAGTAGTCTCATTTGAGCCTTCTTGGCTTCTTGAGCTTTGACTATGATATCGTTATTTTCAGCCAAAACTTCACTAAGCTTGCTGACATACTGAGTGCAAGACTCCTGATACTTTTCCAAGGCCATTAATTTAAGATGGGATTGAATGTTTTCTTTGATTACCTCTAAAGCCGGCAGTTTTTTTTTGCCATTGGGTAGTTCCTTCATCAAATCCTTTCTTGAGAGATCCTTCAAGACGTCCATTTGAATGTCCCTACTACAAGCTTACCAGAACGGATCCTTAGCTTGATTCTCATGCACCAATTTGTCTACCAGAATAAGATATTCAACCACTTCATTGAATTGAACACATAGCTTCTTAAAATCAGCCATGGAAGAAACACCACCCTTTGCCTGCCAATCACCAAAAATTTTATGAAGGTCCAGAATAGTAAACCTAACATCCCATCTATCAACCATAGCCTTAGACAGCTTTACCCAATCCTTATCCTTAAAATCTTGCATAGCAATGACTTCTTTTTCCACCTCCCTATCAGCAATATAAAATCTAACCTGCTTCACCATCTCCACATGAGAAGCACCATCAACAGCAGCAGCAGCTTCATACCTGCTAATAAGCCATTTAACCTCCTCCTCATTAAACTTTTGGCCATCCCAAGAAACGATCCTGACAGAAGGAGTGAGAGGAAGAGAAGATCCAGAAGCAGTTGCAGAAGACATCCCAATAAATAAGAAAGTGTTTAAACCATTAAAAATAAGCAAGACTCTTTCAGGCTAATAAAATAAAATCAATTAGAGTTCCAAAGAATAAGCCTCTTTCAGGCTAAGAAAGTCCTAGAAAAAGCTAGAGATTTTAAGCCCCATGTTGGGCACCAAATATGTAGGTATACTCTTACAGTTTCCTTGCTGTAAGCAGAATCCGAAGGAGTCGGATAAACCAAAGAAAACCCTGTCCTTCTAAGTAAAATAAGGGCTATTCAAATTACTAAGCTCTCTAGTCTACTTGAATTGATTGAAATATATGAAACTCTTATTTATAAACGCTTATTGAGATTTAGAAATAGCAGCTGTTGAAAAAGAAATACTGATGACAAAAATTAAGGTGTACCAGTTAAAGATCTGAAAAGATAAACTTATATGTTTTTATAAAGATTTTATTTTAAATGAGTTAACAATAAAAAACAAGTCCCTGAGATGGAGAACTTTCCAATGATACCCTATATGTGATGAAAATATAATTGTTGTGTTTTATTTCAAAAGTGTTATGAAAAAATATAAATGTTATAAGGGTATTATAATTTTATTTAATTTTGTTGAGAAATGAAAAATATGAATGTGGTTGTTAATTAATTCAAAAAGACACTTCTAATTGAAACTAAAAAGACAAAAAACATGTAGAAGACTAAAATTCCCCCTTTCTATCTGATTCTCCTACTCCAGACCTTTCCAAAAATACCCTACATGAATAGGATCTACATCAAACTATTGATCTAATAAGCATAATAAATTCTTACCAAATTTTTCCACAATAGCCAAATTTTTCCACAGTCAACAAACTTTGATACAGTGTCCAAACTTTGGTACAGTGACCAAACTTTGGCACAGTGACCAAACTTTGGTCCAGTGACCAAACTTTAACCCAGTGAACAGACTTTCCCATTGTGAGCAAATTTTGCCACAATGAGCTCTTTTTGCCATAATGAGCTAATTTTTCCTGAGTGAGCTCAATTTGCCACAGTGAGATAATTTTGCCACCATGACCAAACTTGGCCACAATGACAGAATTTTTCCAGTTGACTTTTGCTTTTGTACCGGAAAATCGCCGGAGTAAACCGGAGCGCCCCGGACCACAGCGGAGCACTGGAGCTCAGTGGCCATTCCATCAGTGCACCATATCCACCAATAATACTATAAGTCACTTCCAAAATTCCAAATATCCAGCCTTATAATCCAGAAAATTGCTACTAATCTTCAAAAATAAACCTAAGTGGCATACCCAGATGTGGAATGCCACAGCGTGAGATGTGGGGTAACTACATGCAGTCCTTGGAAGGTGCTTTCACAGGTAAATCCTTGACTAATTTAGGCAAATTTAAGCGTGGTAGTGAAATAAAGTACCAAGAATGAGGTTATTAATGAAATTAGTGCATATAAAGAGGGTCAATGCATTTATAATTAAGCTAGGACACTAAATAAGCACCTGTCGCCTATTTTAGTGTGGTTCCCCAAAATGGGCATAGAATGTGGGGTAATTATAGTGTGAAAAGCTAACTTTGCTAAAAATGAAGCTATTCACATGGGAAAAATGCAGGCAGTATGTAGCCAGTACACAGAAGCCATTTCTGGCATAAAAAACACCAAATTTGAAAAGTGTTATTTTTATGCATTTTAGTAGCCAAATCAATATTCCTAATTAAGACAAATTGATCTGTCAAAGCGCATTTTTAATATTATTAAATTTATAGCACATATAATCAACTTTTAAGTGATTTAAAGCACATTTCTTGTTTTTTACATAAAACAATGAAAACAACAGCTTTAAGTGTACTTAAAAATTATGTAGCCTTATATTTAAGGCTCTTAAGACTACTCTAACATATTCCAACTTAATATTAAGTACATAAGACTTATAAAAAGTGGATATATGTATGTATATAAGGTGTTATAATGGCATATTTTGTATATTTATCATAATTTTACTTATGTATACTATTTGTGTACTCTAATTTATTACTCCCATGTATAGTCCATGTGTTTAACATAACTTATAAGTACTTTTTAGTCAGTCCTGGGGATATCCAGGCTGAAAGAAATACAAAAGAACCATAACCTCTCCATCTTTCAGATGTCATAGGTAATACTTTACTATGATAATCTTCATCTACAGAAGCTAGTGCTTTCTCAGACACTACACTTCCTCCAGCACCAGTGTAAATAACAGCCTCAAAATTTTTACCATTTATGATAACAGGTGCTCTTAAGGGAGATATTACTATAGAGTTGTCAGTAATATCTTATATAATTTCAGCATTTTCTACTGAAGATAAATCCAAGTTACAAACTTAAGATATATTATCTAAATATTGGACATCTTGTTCCAGAATTAGAACTTCATTTAAAGAATCATTTTCATAAGATATATTACCATCACATTCACAAGAGGAATTCTTACTATCATCTTCAGGATTATCTGGTTCCTCAGTTTTTTCAACAAGGTTTATTTTCTTGTCACAAACATGTCCTTTTTTCCATGCCTTGTTACATTTTAACTAAGTGTTTGTTGCATATTTCTTAGGTGCAACTGGGGAAGAGGGTTTACCAGATTTTTTCTGGGAGTTTTGATGAAAGCCTCTGCTGATCATTGTAAGATTTCTAGGTATATTTCTTTGGTTCATATCTATGGTTGATTAATACTTCATTACAGATATTAATAAAAGAAGGATTTTCACTTGTGTGCTCAGTTCTAGCTACAATCAAATATCTGAGTGAATTTTCTAATATATAGATAATTTTGTCTCTCCAAATATCATAATCCATTTTTGGATCTATAGCTCTAAGAGTTTTTGTAATTTTCATAAGTAAAACCATAAGTTTTTCAGCTGAGGATATATATTTAGAATTCTCATATAATCTTTGTTGTGCCAACCTGAACTTTGAACCCCCAAATTGATTTTCAATGAATTTCTTCCACTCATTCCATGTATAGTGATTATTATCCAATAAAACAGAATCACACCATATCAATGCTACATTGGAAAATAAAGAGATTAATAAAGAAACAATTTCTTCATCTGGAAATTTATAAGAACTCTTTAAATTATCTATTCTTTGAATAAAATTTTGCCAATCAGATGCAGAATCACCATCAAATGTAGGATATTGATCAAGTTTAGGCTAATTCTTATTTTTACTAGAATTGTTAAATTTAAGATTGAGACTATTCATACTAATAAGTTCTTGAAGCTTAGAAAGGTGTTCAGAAATTTCATTATTTAAAGGAGCAGCTGGTTCATCATGAGTATTAATTTTTTTTGTTTGTCACAAAAGATTTCATAGACTCATTGTCAGATTGGTTTGTGGCTTCATTAAAAGAGGACATTCTTTGTTCAGGTTTTTTACCTTTATTTTTAATAGTAGAATTATTTACTACATTATAATTTTCATCAGGAAGAACTGGTTATGTAGAAAATTTTTTGACAAGATTTGATAATTTATTTCTTAACATAGGAATATAAGAAAGTTGATCATTAATTTTTGAAAGAGATAGAAAATTTCTGTCTTCCTCTACTGAGCATTTATTACTCAAAGCTTGGAAATCAATTTTCAATTTTTTCAATTCATTTTTTAAGGTTTTTTTATCATTTTTTAATGAAGTGTTTTCATCTATGAGGGGTTGTAATTCAATAATAACTTTATGCAGATTATTATTTTTATCCAAAAGTGATTTGTGATCATTTTTTATAACTTTTTTTGGGCCAGTAAATGATTTAGAGTGTCTTTTAATTTAGAATAAGCTGTATCAAGTACAGAAGAACTCAATTTACAATGTAAATGCAAACTATTTAATATTTCCTTTTTATGCTTTAATAAATCTTTAAAACTTTATCTTTTATTACACTAAAATCAGGAGAATATTTTATAATCTCTTCAGAATTTTGTTCAAGAAAGACATAAATTTCAGGTGCAACAGAATCATTTTTAATTGCAAGGATCTACTAAAGAATTTGAATTTAAATGTAAAGGCTCATCAAATGACAATTTACTGATTACATCATTTGAACTACTCATAGCAGGAATTTGTTTTTTGAGAGGTTTTACAGTTCTATCACCACTTTCAACAACATTACCTGCAGATAAAGGCTTATTATTATTTCATACTAACATGTTTATCAAAAAGATTTCTTACCATGGCAGGGGAGGAATCTTCCCTTGGGCCTGAGATTTCTTTTTTCTGCTTCCCTGGTAAGGATGTGCAGGTGGAGGATAGTAATTGTATGTCCTGGATGGGCCAGGTTGATGATCTAGAGGAGGTTTAAACTTCCTCTGGTAATGAATCATGAGATAATCCTGTTTAAACTGTTCTACCACCATAGTCTTTAAGTTTTTTGGGGGCTGAAGTGGTTTTGGATGCATAGTCTGCTGATGACCTTGTTTTCTCTTCACCAGTTCTTGCATCTGATCTCAAAGTGTATCCACTCTGACTTTGTACTTCATATTTTCAATTTTCAGCTCTTTTATATGACTTGACAGATTGTTTACCTGCTGTTCCAGAGGGATCTTGTTTATTTTTATACTGTTTAAAGATTTTTGAGATTTATTAGAAGCTTGGCTTCCATCTGAATTGTTGGGGGAGGAAGGATTATCATATATTTTGACATTTCTATGTCCTGAATAATTTGATAGTTTTCTGTCAGCTGAAGAATCTTTATAAGTTAATTTTGAAGAAACTAAAGATTCAACATCAACATCTACCTCAATTTCATCAACACGTACACTATACATACTCTCAGTTAAATTGCTAGACATTATATTTGTACCCTAAAAAGAATCAAAGTTAATTTACATTGATTTTAATTTAAATTTATGAGATAAAATAAAAATATGTAATTAATATTTTAAATCAAAATATGAGGAAAAAATGTAAATTCACAATGAATATTATTTTTGTTATAAAACAATAATCAAAGAAATATTTAATTCAATTTATTTAATTTGAGTATATTAATTAAAATAATAACCAAAAAAAATTAATTGGGACTAAACACTAAGTGTTATTATTGTCAACCAATATTATTAAGTCTTAATGACAATTAAATTAATAATTAATCAAAAAATACTGATCTTCTAGGACTAAGAGAATTACTCTATTGTTTTGAACTAGGAAAAGAATTTTTAAAAAACTGATCACTTACATGCAGTGACTCATCAAAAATATCCAATGACACTGTTATTGAAATAAAATCTCAAAGTTGAATTTGTTAAGAGAAAAGGTAAACTAACTATGGTGATCAAAAAATCACACTGAAATATATACTCTTTTAATTATATATAAACCTATTGTCTAATACCCCAGTTTGAATCACAGCCATGGAAAAAGTTTGTTTTTCCTGTGAGGACGGTCTTTGCATTGAGTCATTTGTCCAAAATATTGAAAATCGTCCTTATTAGGAAATGCTCCAAATTTTTGGTGGGTCTTATAAAATAAGAAGAAAAATACATCAAAGAAAGCAGAGGAAAAAGAAAAAATAATAAAAAAAAGAAATAAACAGCTAATACAAGAATTAAGGAAAATACAAATTAAAAACAACTTAATTGGTCATAAGAATTAAATTTCAAAAGGTAAGTAAATTTTATTCTCTCTACAATAGCCAAACAAATTTAAACACTTGAACTGCTCTTAAAGAAACCTATTATATAGTTTAATTTCTCAATTCATGTAATTTAAATGCAGTAATGAAATTGATAGAAAAAAAGACTAGTAATTGTAACAAAAGTTCTATTTTATGAACTGTAAAGTAATGTAAGTAATGGGGACTACAAAGTGAGAAACCAAAGCCTTTAAATAGGCAAATGAGGCCCTCTGATACATTACTAAGGGTACAAAAGAAAAGAAACAAATAAATGAAGTGTTATAGAAAAATAAGGGTTCTATGTAACTATTTACAAAAACAGAACAAAAGACCCCAAGGTATCCATCCCTTTAAACCCTGTAACAATGTAAGTGATGAAATAGGATACTAGTTTGATTAAAAACAGAAAAAATGTAACTATAGTAATTACAAAAACATTGTATTTTTTTGTATTGTAAAAAATTCAAATATTTAATGAAAAAAATCTTTTTTATACTATTTGGGATGTACAATTTTTTATATTTAACTGATATGGCTTAAAAAAATATTGAGTAAGCAATTTAATAAATTTTACTAGTATAATAATTATTTTAATTAAAAAAGTATTTTAATAAAACAGTTTTATTAAAATAAGACACTTATATTTAAAATAAAGGTTTCACTTGTTTAATGTATTTTTTCATTATTTATTTATATATTTTATTTTATTTTATTTTATTGGTCCAATTGTGAGAAAAATGGAGTGCTCAAAAATTGGGTAAGTTATTTTTATTTTAATGATTTAATCTATATGATTAAATAATCAATTAATTACATTATAAGTTGATGTTTTACTTATAATATTTTGTAATTAATTAATCATAAATTTATAATCATTAAGTGCATAAAACATACTAACCTTTTTTATAGAATAAAATTTTATATTGTGTTTAAATGCATATACATTATATATAATAATAAAATTAATATAACAATTTATTTAAAACATATTGTTATATAATTTTATTTTAATATTATATTTAATTGGTATATATTTTATATCTAATTTTACTTATTGTAATTTAACATAAGATTTTACTTGCCTCTCAATATAGCCTGGATGAAATAGCATCTTCTCCATATAACATGTTTGTGGGTTTAACATTGGCTTTCTCTCCAAATATAGAATTTATATCTTTATAGTAAATAAATAAAGAATCAGTTTTATCATCTATAGATTTGATGCCCTCACTGATATCAATTTCAGTAATACAAAAACCAGTGGAAGATGAATGAGTCTTATCCTTGTTTATTTGGCTCCATAGTGTTTGAAGCATTCAGACATCTTTTTTGGCAAAAGATCAATGCTTCCCTTTGTCTTATTTCTAATTATTTTGGATATTGGAAGATAGCCATTGACTTTGAATACAGGAGGCCATCCTACTTTAGTTGCATTCTCAATACCAATACAAGAATCATAATTAGTTTTAGTTTTTAACCAGTTGATAAGTATGAGGTGATCATCTTTTTTTAGTTGAATGGTCTTTGATTTCTTAGCTGAGCAGGGGAATAAGGGAGTAGTTGGATTTGAAGAACAAGTAGGGGAAGGCTTCCTTTGAGAAGATATGTGATGACAAGGAATGTTAAAGTATTTGATGATAAAAAGGAGCAAAAATGAGCAGGTGAGATGGTGAGGAATCTGAATGAATGGAAGAAATAGAAAGGATGGGAGTGCACAGCAAGGTAGAGAGGCTGGCACATCCAGAAAGTTGTCCAAGGTGTGGTTATGAAAATTTGAGGATAAAAAGGTCAGATGAGAGGCGAACTTTGACATGTAAAATTTCTAATAACCCAATTATTTTCAAAATTAATTACAGAAGTTAATAGGGGTGTAAGGATTTTTATCTGCAATTAATTTAATTGTGGTTTTGCTAATGTTGATACCCCCTAATAAAGTGCATTAAAGTGCATTGTTTTGATAGTGGAATGAAAAGTGGTGATTTAGTTCTGTTGAAGAATGCACCCCACACCATAATATTTGACCTTCCACTCTTGAAGGTTGGCTAGAGACATTCTTTCTTGAATTTTTCAGATTTTTTCTACCACACTAATGATTTTGTTACTGTATTATGAAGCTCAAATGATGACTTGTCAGACCACAATTTGCATTTCCAGTCATCTACTGTCCAGTTTTTATGCTCTTTTTCAAATTTAAAGCATTTTTGAATATTGTTGCGATTGAGAAATGGCTTCTTTACTGCTACAAAACAATGGAAACCAAGCTTATGAATGTGATAATGAAGGGTTCAGACTGAGAAATGCCTTATCATCAAGTTGGAAATGGTCACAATGTTTGATTTGTGATTTGAAGAAACCGGTTGTTTCAGTTCAAGCAGGTCTCAAGGTATGATTTTGCATGGACCACCACTTCTTGTGCAGACTTCCATTTATTTAGTGTTGCAAGGGAGTTTAAGTTGATGGGATATTTGAGTTGAAGTGAGTCCCTGAGCAGCCAGCTCAACCACCACAGTTTTGGTTTGGGCTGAATGATGTGGTTTTGTTGCCTTAGACCTTGCTATATCTGTTGTAAACCATCAAATTGGTAAAAAAAAAATTCAACCATTTTTTAAAAAAAATCTATTTAGACAAAAAAACATACAATGGACATACCTGATGAAAGATAGAAGGACAAATAATCTAAAAGTATGAGAAACAGGCTTCTTGGTGAGATGTTGATGGATTGAGAAGAAGTTGAAAATGATGTAAAAGAAAAAATATGCATGTAAAGTGACAAAAATACATTGCAGCCCACTGTACATTTTCAGTAGCATGAGGAATAAATGCCTCAACATTGGTTAATGAATTGACTGAAATCATCATTGTGTGCACCAACATTTACTACTGGCAAGGTAGATTGAAATCTTGATCATTATTCTTGACACCAATTCAATGAAAAGCAACTCCTTGACAATTTTTCATATATGGCAGAATAATGGTATCTTCTGACATACTCTAGTTTGTATGACCATAAAGTTTATATGAAATGAAGTGAAAAAAGTCTATAGTGCTGAGAAAGGTTGTTATGTGCAGTGGTGAGTGTTTGAGGTTATGGTAGCAGTGTCAGCGCCTCTTCCGGAGTGAATCGGAATTAGACACACTGGCTGCATCATAGGTTTTATACTAAACTCTAATGTACACTTTGCATAATCACTAAGCATATTAAGATCTATACATAACGAAAATGATGACAATTGAAAATGAAACATCAGAGAAATGTTCTCTGTAACACTTGAAAATGATTATAAGAGTTGCAGATGAGTTTGAAAATAAAAAAATAAAAAATAAAAAATAAATAAATATAAATATATAAAAAACAGGAACGGGCGCGAGTTACGAATTCTTACATATTCATCAGCATACGTTAGTCATTTGTTTCTTTAAGAGTTTGATTTATCTACCTGAGTTTTTTATAGTTCAGGTGAAAGAGTTTAATGAAACGGTGGTCAACATTTCGTCAAAAGTTCAGTAAAATATTCATACCGACCAATTTACCGATACGGTGGTAGATAAATGCTCCTAACAAACCGTCAAGAAGCACTCAGATCCAGCAATCATAATTTATTGAGAGCTTCAAAAGGTTGAGCTAAAGTTTTATTTGATTTGATTTGATTTGATTTATTTGACATCTTCAATTCATTTTATAGCAATCAGGGTTGATTTCTCTGTTGCTTCGCTGTATGGTATGGTACATACATACATACAGCTAATCCTGGAAAGCTTACAGTTTTTTTTTTGTATCCCATCCCCACCCAAAATCATGAGTTTAGGGTAGCTGACCCTATGCTTTTGGCGGAGATGAGAGTCAAGACAACCGCAAGCTTTCCAGGATTAGCTGTACATACAGCCAAGTCACAAAAGCTTGTCGAATTTTGAACTAAAAGAAAAGAAAAAAAGAAAGAAAATTAAAGCTTCACTCACCAAAAAAAAAAAAAAAAAGATTTACCTATACAAAAAAGGGAGGGGGGGTGGTGTAGTAGCCCCGACCTATCCCCGACCTTTTTGAATAGGCAAATCAGTTTTTTGGTGAGAACAACTTTGATTTTTTCGTCAAAACTTCCGCAGGATTGTGTGACTTCGTTGTAACGACATCATCATCATCTGAGTTGAAAGAGAAGTCAAACAGACTGTCACAAAATGAATTGAAGATGTCAAAAAACAATACTGAAGCTCAACCTTTTGGGCTGTCAACAAAATTTCGAAACCTTTCATTTTTGTCTTAATGATTTCAGATCTGGCTGTATTGGGCAGTGCAAATTCTCCAACCTTCCACCGCCCCGCTCTCTGCTTAGTTGCCCTCTTTCTCTGATGTCCCTGGTATGCAATTAGAAACACAGGAACAGACATAGATAGACTTATATGCAAGATTAGCCCCTATCAGATAAGTCACCGGGCAAAGGGCACAGTTGATTAATTTAGTTCTCAGCTTGGGCAATAACACAATGCATTGCCTAGATTAAGCCAGGGTAATCGCAAAATGATTTGGAAACTCTAATATAAGGGCTATACTTGTGTGTGACTTAGATGACTTGGATGTTAAATTCTAGAAGTTCCCAAGCAAAAACGCAGTATTCAACCAATCACCAACCATGCGATAAAAAGTGAAAAGTCAAATAAACTTTGGACAATGTTTTCTTCACGGCAAAAAGGGATAAAATCCAAGGGAATTTAAATGAAATGGAGGGAAAAAGCATGAAATAGAAAAGCACATAGAAAAGTACCTGAGATTGAATTGAAATGAGACAAAAAAAATAAATGGCAAAACAGACAGTTATAGTTATATACTAACATGTTCACAAGTAGAAGGTACCATAGGTGAGAAGGTTTGTTTAAGGGACAGCAACAAAATTACATGGCATGCTGAGAAAAAAAGTGGAAAGTAGAACAGGATGAGTCATGCTTATAACACTAAAGACAACGTAAGCACCGAAGAGTAATGAAATGCCTGAAACCGATAACTGAACGTACTTTGCGAGTGTGCTCCCTAGCAGTTTGGTCGTACTTTGCTCGATCGGTCTTATAAAGATTCGCTATCTCGGGGACCAACGGATCATCGGGATTTGGATCGGTCAACATTGAACAAATCGATAATAAAACTATTAGAAAAAACATCAATCGACAAAACAATGAAGTATGGTTTCAACTTTGGGGCAGTTCAAGTAGTTCAAAAATAAGAGGCCACCTACCTTTGGAGATTGTAAGGGCAGGTGACCATTGTTCCTTCAGAATATCGAGACAAATTGAGCCATTGCTGTTGATGTTAGGATGGTAGATTTTCGTGCTAAAGCTAATTTTTGGAGGCTGGTAAAATGCCGAGTGTCAACAAAAATCCAAACGCTAGAATAGCTTTGGCTTACTTTGAAGGGATACTAAATGTGGCAAAAAATATAAAGTAGAAAGATGGGTTGAACAGATGAACGAGATGGTAGACAATGACGATACGCACATCGGTTGGAAAAGTGATAGTTAAAAAGAAGACACCACCAGCGTATGGACTGTCGGCCGGTCCGATGATGGTGGCCTGCCACCTAGAGCGAAAAGACGATTAGAGAGATGAGGGAGGACAATCGACTAGAGAGATGGGGAAAGCGTACTGAAACATATTGTCGCCCTGAGGACCAGCTGAGCAGGAGGAAGGAGGATCTCTTTCTAAGTCGAGAAGTTCCTGATAGTTGGAGAGAAAGTGAGATATGATTGACAAAGAAGAAAATGAAGAAGAGAATACCTTGTTGATGCGTTTGAGAGCCATGATAGATGGAAGGGAATAAGGAATGCAACGTGAGTTGGAAAGAGAAGGAAAGACGAAGAGTGGCAAAAGCGGTCAAGAGGCCCAAGAGCAAGGAGGAAGGAAAACAGCCCAACGAACAATCCGACGCCACCGAAACCCGCGGGTGCCATAGCCACAGCGATGCCTATTAAGTCTACGTCTTATGTCTAGCATACGCTTATCCTCTGGAGCTAACAAGAAGAAGAATGTCAATTTCATCCATCTCTCTGGTGTTACACATGTATGTACTTTGATGACAATAGCTTCATGTAGATATTTTTTCTTTCTTTCTTTCTTCAGAGAAAAACAAGAGTAAACTCAACATATTTTGACCCAATTCATTTAACTAACTGTAACTGTAACATCAAACTTATCAAAAGTTTATCATCTCATGAAATAGCTATCCTTTTAAATAACAACAACAACATCAAGATTATTATCATAAAAAGGCAACACAAGTAAACCCCCCTTTTTTCTTTTCTTTTTCTTTTTACCTTTAGCTATCATTCTTCAATCTCATATCTTATATAAAAAATCATAAAAAAATTAGTCACAACATATCCGAAGAAAAATAAACATAAAAATAAAATAAAAGAAAATAAGAAAAAAAAGTACCTAGCACCTTCAAGCATATCTCGCTTCTCAAATATGAATAGAAACCACTCACTAACAAGTACTTAATATTTTAATTTCATGCTGTGTCATGTTAATCACACATATTTATATAATTTGACCCTTCGTGAAAGCTGATGACTTTTAAATTAACCCATCACCAAAACAGTTGACTTGGCGGGAGCTAACCATTGTATGTACATACATATACATAGCTACTTCCATAAATGTTGGTGAGTTTTTACAACTTCAAGTTCAACTTTTGGACAGGTATTTGTAGAAGCCACAGATACAGCCATATTCAGAAAGCTTGGTGCAATTTGCACCAAAATCCCAATATTTTAGTGTGAGAATTTTGACAAATTTGACACTTGTGGGAGCTTTTGAAGTTGAGTGACAGTTCTATGATCTGGTGACACATCAGCCGTCAGACCCCAGACCTTGCTCACCACCTCCCCAACCCATCATTTTTTCTCTTGGCCATGTTAACAGCTCCTGACTGTTGGTTTTTTGTTTCAGTAAGTTTTATTTTTCTTATATTTTTCTTTTCTTTTCTTTTCTATTTTATTTTATTTATATTTTTTCTTTTCATTTGTTTTCCAGTCCACCTCCTGATCCCAGCCACCCACAAGTATTGCTCCCAGTCTGTTATTTTTGTTTTGGTAAGCCTTTCTTTTATTTTTATTTTTATTTGTTATTTTATTTTATTTATAAATTTTTCTTTTCATTTGTTTTCCAGTCCACCTCCCAATTCCGGCCACTCACGAGTATCGTTCCAATTATTTAATCAATGGGGTATCTAAAGTATGACCCTCAATTCAAGGTGAAGGCTGTCATGTCAGCTTTAAATGGTGAAACTCTAGATGAAATAAATTTGAAGAATGGTGAAAACATTCACCACAACTCTTTGTGTCGTTGAATGAGCCTTTATTGGACCACTAAAGCTGTAATAACTGATCCGTCCACTTACATGAAATGTGGCCAACCTTACTGACTCACCAACAAACAACGTGAATTTATTGAAGAGCTTCTTGAAACTGATCCTACAAAGTATCAGACTGAGCTACAGGCAGCTTTGCTTGATAAATATAATGTAAATGTGTCTCAAAAAACTATCCATGTAGAACCAATCTATTGCCTTCAAATGAGAAAGAAAGTTTTACAGCAGGTGCATCCAAAACAAGATTACAATAAACAATTACTTTTCATGTCTATGGTTTGGCAGTATGACCCAAAGTTTTTGGTTTTCACCAGTGAGATAATTTATTTTTTATTTTTTTAAATAAACCACAAACTATTACTTAAATGATAGATGAATCCAGTATATCTATAAAATGTATTGGCTGTAAGGAAGGGTGGGAAAAGAAGGGGGAACATACCAAACAAGTTCCAGAGGAAACTTTATCCATCCACTATAACATAATTCCTGGTGTCTCTTTATCTGGAGTTGTTGATAGTACTATTCAACCCAAAATGGTGTGTTGTGCTCATTTTGAGTTTTTTCTTGAATTTATATTGGTAAGTTATTTGTTAATACTCATTTACATGATACAATTGTCATTAATATCATACTATGTTTTTAAGCTTCCTATGATGTCCCCTTATCCAGGACCAAACAGTGCATTAGTAATAGATAATGCTTGGTTTCAGCATGGAGGAAATATCAAGACTTTAACTGATAAGTTTGGGTGCTGCTTACTCTACCTCTCAACTTACTCTCCAGATCTAAATCCTATCAAAAAAATCATTTTGTGTTTTAAAAAGGAAGTTACAATGTTATGTAAAGCTAACTGGATGCATGGATGATAAACTTATCATTAATCAATATGCTAAACTTTGGATTAAACAAGATTTGATGCATTCAATTTTTAGAGCAAGTGGTTATGTCAAGGTACGCTTTTGGTCTAGAAGATTTGGTATGGAGTTTTTCAAGGGTTTTAAAGGTTTTAAATGGACTCTCAAAGATTTTTACATATTTCTTAATCTAAGTGATTTATTACTCAAATAAAAGAGGTAGATTTTAATATTGTTATAGTCTATTGATTAGAATTAGGCTATTGTAAATACTAATGTGATAAAATATAAAATATAAGTTTGTGTTGTAATACGTGGTAATAAAAGTAAGGTGATAAAAGAATGGATTGAAAAGCACAAAATCAGAGGCCTTTTATAGGCAAAATATGAGAGAATAAAATATAAGGAATTTACACCGTCTACTGTGAGTGTGAGAGAAAAGAATGACAAGAAAAAGGAGTACATAAATGACATAAGAAAGTAATAAATTAGTACGTCAACAAGGGCATCAAATTTATTAGCAACAAAGTTTGAATTCCTTGGACTGTCACAATTATTACACAATAAATAATCAATTATATTACTTTCACAGGATTACAGATCTCTCACTGAGGTAATATAATTGTTTTAAAGTTTTTATATTATAAATTTATTATTAATTTTATTCCCTTTGACATATACTTTTGAGCACAGTGTTAGGGAGTAAAATTGTAAGGGACATTTTATTTATATTATTTATTTATACTACTTATTGTACTTAACTTAGTTAATTGTAAGTACTACTTAAGTAAATAAATAAATAATTATTATTAAGAAGAAAGGCGTGGCTTCAACTCAGTAAAATAATTAATTATTTTACCGGGTAAGTCTAGTAGCCTGGCTGACAGGTTATGTGGAGTGAAAATATTATAACATGTTTTTTTTAGGATTTATATAAAATATCTTATGGAAAATTTTAATTAGAAAAATATTTTAAAAATTTATGAAAATTTAAACTTAGTGAAATATTTTAATAATGTATGAAAATTTAAACTTAGTGAAATATTTTAATAATTCATGAAAATATGAACTTGGAAAAAATTGTATGAATTTATGAAAATATGAACTTAGCAAAATATTTTAAAAATTTATGAAAATTTAAACTTAGCAAAATATTTTAAAAATTTATGAAAATTTGAGCTTGGCAAAAAATTTTAAAAATATATTTGTATTACCATGTTTTAATTTGATTATTAAAAGTGTTTATATATTGTAAAAATATTTCATGTATCAATGCAAAGAAATATAAAATTAAATAATCTCATGCCTATTCAGGCCTTTCTCTCTTTCTTATATTTGATTGTAGAACCTTAAAATGAGCTGCATACTCCTTTGATGTGTGAACACAAGCTCTTGCAAGAGAATCTGGAACACCCACTTCAATCAACTCATCAAGAGAATAATCCTGGAAGTACAACCAATGGGTAAGGCCAAGTTCCTCCAGACACATTTTAAATTTAGAATTCTCCCCTTCTACACATGCCTTAATAAAAAAAATTCATAGTGTTGGGATCTTCATAACATTCAACTTTGGAGCTATCATCAGAAGGTGGGGCAGGGTCACTACTTGCAACAATTTAAAGAGAATTTGAATGATTGCTAGGTCCAGGATCTGAACTACAGTTTTTTTCACCATACATTTATACTGGAATGCAGGAGATTCGGGAGGAATTAAGTATGTTACCTCACATGGATTAGCTTTCTAAACAATATTAAGTTATAATAGTAAGTTGAATTTATAAAAAAAATTCTGAAATAAAAAAAAATAACATACCATTTCTTCTGCCCATGTCTCAGATTTATCATATGTGAGAATAAAATATATTTGGGGATTTGTGGGATTGATGCAACAATGCACCATCTCTCCCCTTGAAATATCAGAGCATTTTTTGTGCACCTAGAGAGGCAACTTCACTCTCTCTATGTGAACTGCATCCCTCTGCATGCTTGTTGTTGGTCCAGAAGAATCATTTCCATCATCATCTTCATCGGTCAAGTTTTCAATTTTCAACTGCTTTAGATTCTGGATTGCAGAACCCCTCTGTGAAATAAAAAAATAAATAATTTAAAAAATAAAATGTTAGTAAATTTTTAAAGTTAAAAAACAACAACTTACCTTGATAGCTGGCTGTGGATCTTGTTTCTTCAATAGTATATTTACCTTCCTAAATACCAGCTGCACCAAGAAATAGATTAAAAACCTCCTTGTTATCAGCCTTCTTTCTCTTTTGACCTGAGAATTCCTTTGAGTGAGAAATAATCTCACACCAATAAACAGTTCCATTGGTGATTTACTTTTGTATATGTGTTGCAACTACAGTTTCTTCTTTGTCTCTGATTGTTTGAATGACTTGATTTTTGAAAGCTTCAATATTATTATTTGTGATGTCCCAGAAAAATGAGATTTTATCAGGATCAGATAGAATCTTGTCCCAGATAAGGGAAGCCTTATCTGAGGAATTTCGTTTTTGGGCAGGCACTTGCTTGTTTTTGTTTTTATAAAAAATAATAAACTCCACATTTATAGTGACACGGTCTTGGAGGACATTAGGAAACCTGTAATGAGAGATAGTGATATTTGGAAACCTAATGGGAGACAAAGGTTCTTCATTCCCCAAACTATCAGAAGGAGAATGTTCATTAGGGGGTATCAATGTTCAGGGATCCACAATTAGGGGTCAGGAATTTTTTTTCCCAGGATCAGACATTATTAATTGTGGAATATTCTTATCCACTAGCCCCAGGGCTAGTGGATAAGGAATCCACAATAATGCATTATCCTGCCTCTTATACCCCAATTTCCATTCCTAATTCTTGATCTCAAACTCATCACATTCATGATGGATTTTTAAGAAAGTCACATGACTTATAATTTCTGATGCCATCCTTAAGTCTTTCCTCACTCTATGATACTAAATTTTGGTGGCAAACACATAACATTTTTTCTCATCCTTATGTGTCTCTTCACTCTATGATACTTAATTTTGGTGGAGAACACATAAAATTTTTCTCTATCTACACACCCCACCTGCTCATTTGGTAGAAAATTCCCACTTCCCACTCATCACCTAAACCTTCTACTGGAAATAATGAAGCACCTCTCTACTAGTAAACAACTTCACTCAGCTATGAATGCTATCACTTTAGTTTTAGCAGCTGACTCTGATTCTGACTCTGGTTTGGAAGACACTTTTGCTTGTATGTCTTATCTTTCCAAAAAGCATTAAATCATCCCAAGGGGGCCAAATCTTTATCATGATCCCAGATATGATCTCTGCTCCATTTTCAACATTCCTCAACTAAACTTCACTCAACTATTTTGAACTTCTCCTGATTCTTTTTTCAAACTTTCTCAACTCATCTCCAATCATCCTATCTTACATAATGATTCCCATAAAAACAGTGTGATCATGCCTATCAACTTGCTGTTGCAAAATTTTGCTTTGGTTCAAATGCAAATGGTTCTGCTGTAAGACATTTAGATAATCTCTTTACCATAGGATATGGTACTGTCATATTATACACCAAGCGCTGCATGATTGCTATCCTTTCTCTCAAGTCTAAAACACTTGCTTGGCCAACTCCACAACAGAAAGTTGAATCCTCTCAAGTAATGCAAGCTGAAGGTTTCTCTGAATGTGTAGGTTTTGTTAATGGTACAACTATACCTTTGAGTCAAAAGCCTGCTCATGATGGCAACCATTATTTTGATTGCAAAAAAAGGTTTTTTCAAAATGTTATCCAATTTCACATCTTTCATAAACTAACTTTTTATCTTCTTTGTAGATACTCTATTGCTGTTCAACTTCTCTGTGAAATCAACAAAAAGTTTATTGCTTTTCATAGTGGCTGCCTCGGCTCATTTCATGACTCTTCTTTCTTCCAAAAAGTGAGGATTTCTCAAAGTCCTGACTCATACTTTGACAAATCTCAGTACCTCCTTGCAGACTCAGAATATGCAAGTGGAAAGTAAATTATACCTAATTTACATGGTGCAACCTTAGAAAATGACCCCAAAACCACCTTTAATCATCAACTTAACCAATCATGAGTACGGATTGAACATGCTATTGGGATTTTAAAGGGAAGATTTTCTAGTCTCTGGGAACTCAGAATCTGATTTCAAAAAAAAAGGAAATAAAAACTGTAAATCATTGGATAATGAATTGCATTATATTCCACAATATCCTAGCAGATTTAAAGGATGAGTGGAATGATCTTTATGAAGAAGAGTATCCTGAATCAGTGCCGGCTCTCCATCCCTTGAATCACAAAACATTCATTCAACCGGCATATACTCTGTCATTATGCCAATCACCCTCCACCATTTTGGCACACAACCCTTTAAATTTTTTGTTATCATACTCTCCAAATTTCCACTTTGTACACTTTATTCACTTGGTTTGGTATTTTTGTTTGTTGAATATTTTTTTTTTTTTTTGGAATTTATGGTGAATATCTCTTTTTTGGATGGCTCATTGGTTTCTTTTCACCAGCTCAACATGACATTGCATATTTTCTGAAATTGCATAATTTTTTACTGTTTCTTTTTTTCATTCGTCCCTCATATCCTTTTCCTCTTCTCCTCCAACATCCCTCAAACAATTTGGTTTCATTTATTTTCTCATCTCATCTTTCCAGGTAAGTCATTTTATTCTTTTTTTGATTTTTTTGTTACTAATTATAATTTTTTTTTGTTTTTTTTCTGTTTTTATTTTTATTTTTTTTTAATAAATTTTTTTTGTAAGTGGTTATATTTAATTTCAATGGTAAAATTAACCTTTTTTTCTCTCCTTCTTTACTTTTTTTTTGCTCCATCACCCTACTCTTCATCCCTCCTTGGCATGGTCATTATCCCCCCTTTTCCCTATTTCACTTTTTTTTGGTTCCATGTCATTAAAACACATACATTGCACATTCTTTATGCATTTCACTTACTCCATATTCAATTTCCCCATAATTCCAACATCAATCTTTCTCACTTTATTTTTCCTACTTTTCAATCAAGGTAAGTTTCATCTCCTTTTTTCATGTTTATATGATATATCATTCCTTTTATGAAAATTTCATACTTAAATATATGCATGACTCTTATCTGGATAACAGTAAACTTATTAAACTCCTTTTGTTCTCTTCTCCATTACCACTTTTCAAGTTTTTGTAAAATTTTAAAAATCAGACCTGGAATAAAGGTTAGGTTTATTCAAATCTAATGATCTTTTTACTGAAGATTCTGCTGAAGGCTACCTTTCATTTCAACAAACAGATTTGAAATTGGTTAAGTGGTTACTGAGATATTGACCATTAAAGTTGAGCCTTTTTTTTCCAATTTAAATTTTCATTTCATTTTTCTATGTAACAAATTAGGGTTAGGTTTATTTAAATCACATGTCTTTTAACTGAAGATTCTACTAAAGCCTATCTCTCATATTCCACAAACAGGTTTGAATTAGGCTCAGTGGTTGCTGAGATTTTGACCTTTGAAGTTGAGCCTTTTTTTCCAAATTTCACTTATCTCATTTCATGTTTTTATACTGCATAATTAGAGGATAAGGATTCTGAAACTATTATCTGATTGTTATCTAGGATTTTATCTCCCTCTTTTTGGACTTTTCATCATCACTGTTCAAGTTTTTGTGCAAACTTAAAAAGTAGAGTCAGAATTAGGGTTAGGTTTATTTGAATCAACTGTCCTTTTAGCTGAAGATACTTTAAGTTTAAATAAACAAACTAAATTTTGTGTGTTTTATTTTTTTGCTAGTTTATTTTTTTGGTTTTTGACACAATTTTTTTTTTTGGTTTAATTTTTTGATTATCATTTTTTTATCATTTTTTACAAGGACTTTGGAAACCTTTTGGCACTTTTCTGACAATTTTTGGTGAGGTTTTAGGGAACTTTCAGGACACTTTTTTTTGAAACTTTTGGAAAAAAATTTGGGCACTTTTGGGACTCTTTTTTGGCAACATTTGGGGCTCTTTTGTTGAATTTTTGGCACTCTTTTTTGGCAATTTTTGAGACTATTTTATTCAGGTAGTTTGAGGAGAGCTACTTAGGTAAGTTTCATCCAATTTTGTTTAATTTTTTTCTTTTAGATTGATATTTTTTTTATTTTAGAAAAAAATGACTGAGAATCTAGACTCATCTAAAAATAAAGAAATGTCTTCCTCAAACTCATCCCTTTCTTCACTTACCTCAATATCTTCATTTTCTCTTTCTTCACTTTCTTCAATATCATCTCTTTCAAAACCTGGTCACAGTAGAAATTACATAAGAGAAAAAATTTTTGTTCCAAACTTATTGGCAGTTCAACTGGCTTCAGCTACTTCAAAACTAGATTCTTACAAAAAAAAACTTATCCAAAAAAACTACCTGAAAATATAATTTTTTTTCCTGAGCCTATAACCAATAAAAAATTAAAGTCAAGTAGCAATGAAGAAGATAAGACTGGAAATAAAATAAAAATTGCTATGGTTTCTAATTCTTTCAAACCTCAATTTATTTTTTAATATTCACTCATTTGAAGAAAATATGAATGAAACATTTCAAAATTTATCAGATATTATATCGACTTTGTATCAAATGGCCTTAGCTTGTCAACCTTTATCAAGCAAAAATATTCTTGGAGGTTTCATGTATGGTATTGGTTGGAGACCAGGATATGACAAGGGTTTTTCACTCGGTAAGCTTATTTATAGATGAAGGAATATAAAAAAAATTATTATTCTTTCTACAGGTATTTAGTCTTTAGTACAAGATCTTACTGCCCAAGAAATGAAAGAAGATTTAAAAAAATGGGACTCCTTGTCAACATTCAACCATTTTTTAGCTCATCAATTAAAGAATCTATGTCAATATGCTTTTGAATATAATCATCAATTGGAAAAATGGCTTAGAATACCTAATTGAACAGATGCAGAATGTCTAAAACTTGTTGTTGATGATATTTTTGCTTCTAATGTCACAGTAACCTTTGGTGGTTTTTATAAAAAAATTCACATGGATATAAACAATCTCAACTCACTCACCTTTGGAATATTCTCATACATTAATCCAAAAACTGGTCTTCCTATTCCCTCACCCTCCTCATCTACAAAAGGCTATGGTCTATAATTTCCAGACCATTGATGCATTATTGACTTTGGAACAGGAAATGGAATAATTGCAACAATTTGGTATTCAAATCTTCACAATCACCAGAGGACTAAAGCACCACCTGGCTTAGAATCCTGTGAAGAAATCACACATTTTGGATGTTCATTTCAAATCAATAGGGAGCTGGTCAATAGGATTGATAAGGTAAGAGAAAAAGGTGAGGTAAAACAAAAAACATTAGGTAGAAAGAAAAAGTATGGGGTGTAATATAGGTTGTCAACTTTTATTTTTATTTCACAAATTAACATTTTACAAGTCATATATGATAATCTACTTATCTAAATTAATGAGCCATTGGCCGTGTATTGTATAATGGTAATCATGAGGAAATATGTTTTTCTTATGGGGTTCATGTATACATTTGTGTTTGATTTCATTGACTTTTGTCACAGAAAATTTCCACTCACCTTTTTACTTGAATTGTCATTAATTTAGTTTTGTTAATTATCTTATAAGACTTTTTTTCATGTTAATTTATGCAATGAACATAAATTTTGGCAATCTATGCCCCTACTTCAATAAAACACAGGGGAGGGTATTGCTATTTTTTTTTGTCATAAATTTTTTTCTGACTTAGAAAAAAAATGGTGATCCCCACCCCCTGTTATGGTAAATAGCAGGGGAGGGTATTGTCAAAAAAAAATAGGGACACTCTAAAGTTCAGGAGAGGGTATTGCTAGCAGTTCACCGCTAGATTTCCCATGGTGAATCTTTCAAATCTCAGTGAGGAGTGTGTGCCAAAGATTGATTATTACCTTTAATGCATGCTATCAAGAAAAATTTGTAAACAAAATAAAAAAACTAGTTATCAAACATTTTCATTAAGCGTTAAATTTCCTCAATAGATTTATTAGCTTCAACACAATCTCTCAAGAATTTTTTTTTTTTTGAACCTTCTTCAAGTTGATACTTGAGTTACATTTGATCCAATAGGATATTGTACTCAAGAGCCTTCTCCTCTTTCTTTATCTCGATTTTCTTCTCCTCCAAGTCATGTGCCCTCTCATCCCTCTTTAAAGAAAGATCAAATTTCTCCTCCTCCAAGTCTTGTACCCTCCCATCCATCTGTAAAGAAAGCTCAAATTTCTTCTCCTCCAAGTCTTGTACCCTCCCATCCCTCTGTAAAGAAAGCTTGAATTTCTTCTCCTCCAAGTCTTGTGCCCTATCATCCCTTTGTAAAGAGAGCTCATATTGTTTCTTTTGAAAGTTGAGAATATATCTTTCAGCTTCAACTTTACCTAGACTGAAAAGGAATATTAACAAAAGAAAAGAACGGCTCACTTAATTATTAACAGGTATTCTATCACTTACCGGATCCATGTTTCTCCAGAAAATCATCAATGGAAGAAAAAGTGGTTTGGGAAAAACTATCTCTGTTTTGCTTTCTATGACTGTTGAAATTCAAAGTAGTTGATGTTCTTCACTTTTTTTTGGAGGTAACATTTTCCTCTTCATCATTGATACTAGCTTCAAAACTCACTTGCTTGAGGATCCCGAGTTCATTCATTAGCCTTTTTAGAAATAAAAAAAATAAAACAACTAGACAAGAAATAAAAACTTACTGGAGTGGGATCATGTTGGTTTATATCACCACACAATATGGGGGGTGGACTTGCTAGCGAGTCCGCAACCTTGGACCCAAACTCACTACAGATTGAACACACATTGAGCTATTGATAAAGGAACCATACAATCAGGGATGAACACGACTCAGCAGAAAAGTTTTAGAGAGGGTGTTCAAGTAGAGTTCAGTATGAGTTCAGTCTGAGTTCCATCTGAGATCAGCTTGAGGACTTGCTAGCAAGTCCACCCCCTATATTGCATAGTGTATCAGCATAAGGATCTATTGGAAAGCTATCTAGATTTGTTGAGTTTTGAACAGGGGAGGCTTGAGTGGAGGAAGAGGATGGGAAAAGATTTCTTTTGACATCATGTTTGGAGATGGCATCTTCACTATCCAACATGTTGGCAAGATTAACATCAACTCGCTTTCCAAAAATAGCATCCATCTCTTTAAAGTATGGACATAGCAAATCAAGTTTATCATCTATGGATTTTATGCCCTTACTGATATCAATGTTGGTAATACCAAAACCAGTAGAAAATGAAAGAGTCTTTGCCTTCTTGTATTTGGCTTGGTAATGCTTGAAAGGTTCAGACATCTGTTTAGGCAAAAGATCAATCCTTCCCTTTGTCTTATTTTGTAATTCATTGGCCATTAGAAGATAGCCATTGACTTTTGATGCAGGGGGCCATCCTACTTTAGTTGCATTCTCAGTACCAAAACAAGAATCATAATTAGTTTTTATTTTTAGCCAGTTGATAAGTATGACATGATCATCTTTTTTTAGTTGAACAGTCTTTGATTTCTCAGCTGAGCAGGGGAAAGAGGGAGTAATGGGATTTGAAGAACAACTGGGTGAAGGCTGCCTTTGAGAAGATCTATGATGACAGGGCATGTTGAGATATTTGAAGATGAAAAGGAGAAGAAAAAAACAGATGAGATGGGGAGGGTTTTTGAATGGAAATGATTAGACAGGATGGGAGTGCGCAGAAAGGTAGGGAGGCTGGCACAAGATGTGGTTGTGAAAAATTGAGGATAAAATTGTCAGATAGAGGTGAACATTGATACGTAAAAGGTCTAATAACCCAATTATTAGCAAAAATAGTTGTGGAAGATAATTGGGGTATAATGATTTTTATCTGCAATTAATTTAATTGTTGATCAGTCAACATTGATACCCCCTATTGTTTTGATTGTTGTTGGAAGGATGGAAAGGGTAATAATTTGGCGGAGTAAACTGCAGATAGTCGAATGACATTGGACAGACAGCCAGGAGCTGAAAAAAATAATTGTGGGTGGCCGGGATTGGGAGCAGGACTGGAAAAAGAAAGAAACTAAAAAAAATAAAAGAAAAGACAGGCTTACCAAAACAAAAATAACAGACTAGGAAAAATACTTGTTAGTGGCTGGGATTGGGAGGTTGACTGGAAAACAAATGAAAAGAAAAAAATATAAATAAAATCAAATAAAAAAGAATAATAAAGCTTACTGAAACAAAAAACCAACAGTCAGGAGCTGGTTAACATGGCCAAGAGAAAAAATGATGGGTTGGGGAGGTGGTGAGCAAGGTCTGGGGTCTGACGGCTGATGTGTCACCAGATCATAGAACTGTCACTCAACTTCAAAAGCTCCCACAAGTGTCAAATTTGTCAAAATTCTCACGCTAAAATATTGGGATTTTGGTGCAAATTGCACCAAGCTTTCTGAATATGGCTGTACGTGTCCCACTCTCAATATTATTGTGCGCACTAGACCGAAGTCTAACGTCAAGAGTGGGACGTGTAAGTATCTGGCGCTTCTGCAGATACCTGTCCAAAAGTTGAACTTGAAGTTGCAAAAACTCACCAACATTCATTGAAATAGCTATACAATTCGTTGGCTCATTTTTCAATTAAATGAAATGTCTCTCGTGTCCACCAAGCGTCAAGCTTAACTCCTTCACTTACATAAATACAGCCATATCCACAATGCTTGGTGCACCTATACAAAAAAATATTGTCTCAGGTATGTGATAGTTTTAGTCAAAAGAATAGATATCATTGCTCTCGGTTGACATATAGATTATATACATGTGGTTGCGGCGCAGTTGAGTACTTAACACCCGCCCCTCAACAAGTCACTAACATGCGGGTTGCTTTATGTCAACAGAAAAAGAAAAGAAAGAGAAGGAGAGAAAAAAAAGGCAGAGAAAAAAGGCTATTGTATTAGTTGTAGATGCTGTAGAGTTGTGTTGTGTGTCAACGTCTGGAGAGGCTTCGTCATAACGTCGGCCAGTTGTTTTGCTGACGGTACCCATGTTATAGTTGCATTCTTCTTGTAGAGCTGTTCATTTACGTAATAGTAATCTCGTTCCATATGTCGAGTCCTTTTATTTGACGCTTCATTGGAGGCCGTTTTAGTTGAAGCTTCATTGTCGCAAAACAGGTCTAAAGTGCCTTCAAAATTGACAATATCTTTCAGAAGGTGTTTAATCCACATCCCTGTTTTCGTCGCTGAGGCCAGGGCCATAAGTTCGGCATGGCAGGTCGCGGTAGCAACACACGAAAGTCGTCTTGAGGACCAGCTGATTGGGCAACCATTGAGTAATATTACATTCCCCCCCGTAGATCGTGAGTGTTCACCTCCCCAATCTGAGTCAATATGCTAGCAGATGTTTCAGGTTAGCCCAATGTTCCTGCGTAGGACATTTTGAGAATCTTGCCAAAAAATTAACGCTGAAGGAGATATCTGGTCTTGTACCGCTTGCTACATAGCTTAGTGAGCCAATGGCTGAGAGATATAGAGTCGCATTGACAGGAACTGATCCTTCCGGTGGTAGTTTTAGTGAGCATGAGTGTGGTAGGGGGGTTGACTTGACATCGTTATCGGCACTGTATTTATCGAGTATCTTGTTGATCAAAGTTAATTGACTCAGGACAAAACCTTTGTCATTCCGTTTCACTGACAGGCCAACTATTGATTTGAGAGATGTTTGCCACTTGATTGTTAACTCGTTTTGTAGTTGATTTTGGAGCGTTCTCAAATTTTCTATTGAGTTAGCCGTTACTAAACCATCATCTACATGGACCCAGATGATTGTATTGTTAACCTTTTGTTTCAGAAAATATACGCTCGCATCGTATTTGGAGACTTCGTATCCAAGAGTTCTCAACTTCGATGATAAATGTTCCCACCAACATCTCGCAGCTTGACATGTCCCATAGAGCGCCTTCTTTAATAGTAGCGCCTTCCCATCGTTTTGTTCGAAGCCTGGTGGATCTTTGATAAATATTTCCTCTTTTATAGGGCTGTGTAAATATGCGGCTGTCACGTCAAATGAGTGTACCGGCCAGTTGTTTGATGCTGCAAGAGTAAGTATCATTCGTTGGGAAGTGAAAGTGGCGGTTGGTGCAAAAGTTTCATGATAGTCAATACCATGGATTTGCTTGAAACCTTTTGCAACATACTGAGCCTTCAGTCATACGACATTCCCATCTGCATCACATTTCTCTGTGAAGACCCATCGAGCGTCGGTGACTCTGTCCATCGCAGGGACAGTTGTTCGTTCCCACACACCCATTCGCTCCATGTTTTCCATTTCTTCTAAACATGCCTGGTGCCAGTTGGATGCATTAGGCATTTTCATTGCTTCTTTGTACGATTTAGGGGCTGGTGAAGCCAGGAAATATGAGGCACGTTCAATCGAATTTATCAGCTCTTCCTGCAAGTCCACTGTTTGTTCAGCCTCGAAATTGCCCAGGTTTGACACGGAGAGTTGGCTTGTCATATTCGCGTTGACTGGGTTTAATAGATTTGAGAGGGACATCTTGTCTGAGGAGAAGGTAGGAATCGGTTCAAAAGCTGCCCATGCAGACACCATTAGCTTTTTTCGTTCAATGTTCCAAAAAAGCCATCCTTTGGATGCTTGTGGGAAACCTACCAGATAACACTTTTCTGCACGTGCATCAAGTTTCAAGCGTGTTTCTCTTGGGACATGGACGTATGACACCGCACCGAAAGGACGGATGATATTGGCTATTGGTGCGTGGTCAAAGATCGCTTCAAAAGGTGTCTTGTCATGGCAGATTGTGTTCGGAAGTCGGTTCTGTACATAGGCTGCCCACTTGTAAGCAAAACCCCAGAAAAACTTCGGTAAGTTGCTATCAATGAGAATCGTTCTGCCCATGTCAGAAACTGACCTGTTTTGTTGTTCAATTTTCCCATTCTGTTTGTGGTTGTACGGTAAAGATAGTTCATGAATGATACCTTTGGAGATGAAGAACGTTGAGAGATTTTTGTTAACAAACTCGCCTCCGTTATCGGATCGAAAACTCTTGACACTCACATTTGTTTGTGTTTCTAATCTTGTTATTGTCTCTTTTATTATGTTTTCTGTTTCACTTTTGGATTTGAGTATATGGCATTCGGTATAAGTTGTCGCACAGTCTTTAATTGTCAGTGCCCATAGGCCATTATCGAAAGTTGTTTCTTCTAACGGCCCTATTAGATCAGCCGTTATAAGTTCAAGTTTTGTGAGCTCTCTTTCTTGTGCCGGAAGTTGGGAAGATCTAGTGCTCTTTGAGAGTTTGCAAATTTCACAATTGATTTCTCCCGATGGTATGTTTGTGGGCAATCCTTTAGCCATGTCGGAGTTAATCAACTTTCTGATTTGCCTAAGACTTGCATGCCCAAAAAGGCGATGATAGTAATACAGCAGGTTGTTTTCTTTCGATTTTGAGAGAGCATCAGCAGAATGGTCATTTTTGGTCACAAGGATTTTTTTAGGTTCTTTTGTGTTTGAATTGATTATTGGAGGAAGACAGATAACGTGATCAGACTCGATATATGTACAGTCAGTGGTATCAGATGTTTTTGGGTTTTCTGTTTTTTTTTTGCATCAGACAATTTGAGGGATAGAAAACTTTTGGAAAAGGAAAAAGCCATCGGCGAGTGGTGAAAGTTGCCTTCAGTACTCGCATTCCTGTCAAAAGTACATAGATCGTGTTGTCAGAGTCCCACTCTATTAAAGCACCGCCCCTTATCAGGGCAGCAGGTGATATAAGGGTGCGGGAGGCATTCTCACAGAAGTAAACATTATTAATGTTTATAATCGTCCCACCCAGTCCAGCAAAACGTAGGGTGCCCTTCCCTGTAATAAAATTTTGGACATTGTTAGTTGCTACTCGTAATGGAATAGGGTCTGGCAGAAGAGTAAAATTTGCTAACTCATTGAGAGAACTCGTTAGGTGATGAGTAGCTCCCGTGTCGAAAACTGGCAGTGGTTGGTTAGCTGGTGGTGAGTTTTCTGCTATTGAAAGGTTTTTAAAGTCCGCCGCTGCTGCCTCGTGCTGATCACCTATCTCCATGATTTTGGCATGTCTGGGTTCGGGTTTAGATGTTTGATTTGAGAGGAGACGTTTCGGGTATGTTGGACGATAGGAATCCGTGCGGCCCTGTTGATGTTGTGAGTTACCAGCGTTTCTGTTTTGCACCGGCTGTTGTTGTTTATGTGGCGGTACATAAGGAGGTGTTAGGACAGGATAGTTCACAGTTGGATAGTGCGCCTTGAATTGTCCAGGTGCAAACGTTGGGGGTGCCGTGACATTCCTGATCTGTTTTGGTAGGGGGCAGCGATTTTGGAGATGTCCAGGGGAATTACAATTCCAACAGTGATAGGAGTTAAAGGCATCAGCGTGGTGATCGGAATCGTTATCTGGCTGTACTACAGCAGACGAAGCACTGGCGATAGACGGTGAATTGGTGTACTCAGCTTCTTGACTTTGATGGTGTCTGTTCCATTCATTTGTGAGTATCCGTGTCATCTTTGTCGAGGAAGGAGGAGCCCCGGATAATTGCATCGTTTGTTCAGCTTCTCTGTACACCTCGGTAGATATCCCTGAAGAAGAGTCGACGGCAAGTTGCAGAGCAATAGAAAATATCGAATCTTCATCGAAGTGAAAACCCTCTTCTTTCAAGTTGTCGAACAGTTCCCTTAATTGAGTAGTGAGATTCGAAGGGTCAGAACAATGGCTTAGTTTCAGGGAATGTATTTTTCGGTATAAGTTAAGTTGCGCTGTTCTTGAGTTTGCACTGAACAAGTCTTTCAAGTACGCAAAAGCTCGAGTGCTCGGTCGCTTGGTGATTATTTGACGCCGTAGCTCTTTACTCACCGAGTTAATCAGGATAGCTCGACCAAGGGTTTCACGGGAGGAGAAAGTCGTTGGTCGAGACCTTGTGAAAAAGTTTTCATCGTAAAGGTGGTCTAGAAGTACCAACTGTACTTCCTGGAACCAGGTTCGGAAATTGCTGCCATCAGATTTCAAAAGGTGAGGCCAATCCTTCAGTTCGGCTTTTATGTGAGCTAGAGACACAGCTGTTGCTTTACGTTCCTCCCGCTCTTCCCTTCCAGGAACATCTGTCTGGTATCCTCCCATTGTATCGTCGTCATCAGCTTCATCGGGGTCATCAGGTGCTGTTGGATAAGGGGAGGTATTAATGGGGTTTGATGGTGACGGCGTTGGCATATGAGGTGGTTGTGATCAGGAGGTATTACCACGACGGGGTGCTCGTGAGGCGCCTCTTGGGTTTGACATCGTTCTATTTTTATTTTTTTATTTTTTTATTTTTATTCTTTTTATTTTTCTTTATTTTCTTTTTATTTTTTTTATTTTTTATAATTTATTTTTATTTTATTTATTTATTTATTTATTTTTTATTTTTTTTTAGTTTTAGTATATAAAGGACAATCCGGACGTCTCCGTCAAACCGTAGTAGGTCCTATAAGAGGACAAACCCGGGAGTCCTAGTAAATAGTGTTGGAGAAAAAGAAAACAACGCAAGAAGAAAAAAGAAGAAACGAGACGAAAAAAGAAGAAGAAGAGAAAAAAAAAACGAGAAGAAAAGGAAAAAAAAAGCGTGGCTAAGGAAACAGCCCACTTGCTTTGTCAGACGAGTCGATTGATTTACTACCAAAGGAAACTGGCAGCCAGGCGTAGTCGGAAAATCTAGAGGCACTCGTAAAACACCAAACGAAACTGGTAGCCGGGCGCAGATGGAAGCGTTTAAGGGACCATAACCTATTGTCTCAGGTATGTGATAGTTTTAGTCAAAAGAATAGATATCATTGCTCTCGGTTGACATATAGATTATATACATGTGGTTGCGGCGCAGTTGAGTACTTAACAAAAAAAACCCAAAAGATTTAGACGGAATGATTGACAGTTGACAGTGAAAGTGAGTTTTTTTTGGTGAGTGCAAGCTAAATTTCCTGTCAAATGACAACTAATCTGTCCAAAAGTTCTGGAATTTGTTGCAAAATTGCACCAACCGTTTCCGATATCTCTGTAAACTTCAATCCAATTTAGTCTCGTTTCTTCGCAAAGCTGAATTGAAATTACTTAGGTGAAGAGGTTTAGCTTGAAGCTTCTGGATGCTCTAAAATGAAAAAAAAGCTTGAACAGGTCGTGTGACGTGTCAGTCGTTCGGACGACGGATTTACTAAAACGTCGTCGGCTTTCATGATATGAGAGTTGTTAAACCCAAGCAGTATCATATATATCATCTTGACTCATAAACTTGGTGATGGCTTAATAAAGGAAAATAGTATCATAACACGCGGCACAATTAACCAACATCTTACATAAGGTCACTCAACCAGGTTCATTTTCTAGATGTCTCATTGATAATGAGTTGAAGCTCAAAGATGCGGAAACAGCAGATCAATGACACGCATGATTTCAGCATTATGAAAGGGCAAATTATGAAGCCATTCACGGGATAAACCTGTACTTTTAATATACCACCGCCATTGCAAGATTGTAAGGTCTCAAGTCCGTTTTTGAACTTGAACATGAACTTCATCAAACTCTAAACCTTGATAGTGATAATGAACTAAACACTCTTAAAATTTCATTGCGTGGGGAAAGTCACCTCTGGATAAACTAAATGGTGTAGCCAAATATTTGGACAAGTTGGGTGTTTTCTTGATTGCCTCAAGTAAAAGTTTGTCGACCTTAAAGAGCCAGTGAGAATGTTAGATGAAATCATTAAAGTAAAGAATGATTCAAAGGAGCTTACTTCTTTTTGATCCGCAATTTTATCTTCAGAAATTTTTGACTTTTCATGTTCCCCATGTTCTTCAAAAAACTCTTTTGCCTTGGCACGCTGCTCTCGAGTTTTCTTCGCTTTAGTAAAGTAAGAATCATCAATCTTCTTATCGACCTTAAAGATCATCCGCAAATAAGTTGTGCTGTTGTCTTCATAGCCGCAAAGAGTTTGCCGACTCACCTTGATAGAAGTAATGTCAACTTTGCTTTGAGTGGCAATTACATATGCTTGGTTAACACGACGTAAAGGTACACCATTAAGCTTATAGGGCCCAGATACTAGCAAAAGTCCACTGGCAAGCTTCTTAAGAAACACAGCACGTTTGCCGCGAAACCGACCACTCAAGATTATGACCACGGTGCCGGGAGTCAATGAGGAACGTAAAGTTGGTGCATGAGGCGTTTTTCGAGACTTTTTGGGCTTAGGAACGTCTTCTGAAGGATAAAATCGAGGAGCTTTGTGAAGGGGAACAACACGCTCTTCGCCATTTTTGGCTCCGTTAACCTGCACAAAATTGATTGTGTAAGTTTGTTTTATTGGCAACAAAAATAATCAAAATCTGATCACTTTAACGGTTTTAACTGCTGCAAGATCTGTTGGAGCAGGTTTAGTGCTCTCAATTGGCTTATGAGGCCTCTTGAAGCCCCCCTTGATTGCGTAGAGCTGAGACTTGGAGTATCGGTTGACGTGTGGCCCTATGGGACGATTACGGGAACGGTTTTTGACAGCCATTAGAAAAATATAAGTTGGTCCTACCTAAAGCCGGCACAATTGAGATTAAAGGAAGCAAGAGGCATGTTAGAACCAAGGGCCAGCTGCATCTGTTTGCCAACAGCATTGACCCCGGTCAAAAAGACCCTCTCTAGCAAGCTAGAATACTAGAGGTACAGGGAAAAGCCAGAGTGGACAATGCATCCCGTAATCAAAAAGGGAATCATACCTATGGAATGCTTGAGTCTTGATCGTTGAAGGTAGGGTGGAATGATATTCAGACAGAGGATATGTAGTCAACTTGAAACTGCGAGCTCATTATTTGAAACCTAACTAGAAAGTTTTTGCTTAAACCTAAGTGCGGGGGCTGAGACAAGGGTTTCAAACTGAGACACCCTTGTCGGCTCAGCGGGATTTTAATTATTGAACGCTTGCACCTTGAATATTCACACCGGGGCAGAAACATGCTAATTGGAGCTTTGTCAAATCTTTTGCTCTTTGACTGTTCTGCAATGGGATTTCCAAATAAAATTCAAATTGTAATCCTACCGAACAAAATCAATCCACTATTTAAGTTTTTAATTAGACTCATGTTTGTTGCACGGTATCAGCCAACTGGACCCCGGAAAGAGCCGGAGAGCAGGAGGTACCGCTGCAACAGTATATCTACAATAACAAGCATACGTGACCCATGCTCCGCATGGGATTCAATGTGGAAACAGAATATGAGATTTAGTGTCAGTGGGCCCACCTGGCTTATTTTATATCTTATATAACAAGTTTATATTATGTTTTTGAGAATAGTGAATCATTGTTATATTTAGGTTTTAAGTAAGATCAAGCAAGTAATCTATTTTGAGAGTTTTCAGAACTACCTACTCTTTTTATCATCACTTTGGATCTATGTTTACATATATAACCCAGATGAGATCTGCTGCTATATAAGAGGGGGTATCAAAGTTAGAAATATTCCATTTCAAAATACCTCTTTTTTCCACCAAATCAACCTTGATTATTTTTTAAAATATGCTATATTGTGCCCCAAAAACACCAAGTTACTGAGAATCAATGTCAAGTTTGTGGCTTTCTTTTTGTGTTGTGAAATACCTTTTAAATAATTACAACTTTCTAACTTTGATACCCCCTATTTTGTGTTGTGAAATACCTTTTAAATAATTACAAACCTCTAACTTTTTTACCCTCTAACAGTTTTGTGGCTTTCATTTTGTGTTGTGAAATACCTTTTAAATAATAACAAATTTATAACTTTGATACCCCCTAATAGTTAGAAATTTGTAATTTTTAAAAGGTATTTCAAAACACAAAATGAAACCATAACCTTGACAATGATTCTCAGTAACTTGGTGTCTTGGGGGCACAGTATGGCATATTTTAAATAATAATCATGGTTGATTTGATGGAAAAAAGAGGTATTTTGAAATGGAATATTTCTAACTTTGATACCCCCTAATATATACAAAAATTGAATTGTTGTTATTATTATTATTATTAGGGAGGCCTTAAAAGGACCACCTTTTTGAGCTGCAATGGAGACCACCTTTCTATTTTTAGTGCTTTCCCCTCATTTAGTTAGCAGTACTTCTTGCTTTTGACTCACTACCACTGATGATAATGTGTTAGATAACACTTACTTTTTCCTGCTGTAAAAGTTAGTGTTAGATTCCTATCACTGTCACTACACAATATAGGGGGTGGACTCACTAGCAAGTCCCCAACCTGAACTCAGATGGAACTCAGACTGAACTCATATTAAACCCATACTGAACTCTACTTGAACACCCACCTAAAACTGTTCTGCTAAGTGGTGTTCATCCCTGATTGTACGGTTCCTTTGTCAATAGCTCAATGTGTGTTCATTCTATGGTGACTTTGGGTCCAAGGTTGCTGACTTGCTAGCAAGTCCGCACCCCATATTGTGTGGTGTATTTAGCTCTCTAAAGGTTAGAGTTAAATTAACATTACTTTTTCTCATTCTTCAAGTTAGAATTATTGTTCTGGTAGCTGGTTAAGGTGAAAATGCTCAAATGAGACTAAAAATAGAAAGGTGGTCCCTTAAAAGCCTCCCTATTATTTGATGATGAAGAATAAGAAGATGGAGGAGGAGACATACCTTGCTTAGTTAGTGTAAGACAAGGAGGAAATCCTGATTGGGTTTGGGGGTGGAGGAGGGGCTTGAAGTTGTAGGTGAGGGTGGGTGGGCTATGTCAACAAAAAGCTTTGGTATAAAGCCAAGGAATAAATCAGTAATGCATGACTTATTCAAGTAGATGAGCCAGTTATACCTGTAAATAGGACAGGCTCGCTTCATAAATTGCAATCATTAAAAGTAAATACATTAGAGACAGACCTTTGGTATAAAGCCAAGAAATAAATCAGTAATGCACAACTAATTCAAGTAGATGAGCCAGTAATACCTAATGGTCATGATGGAAAAAATCTTAGTATAGATAAATAGATAATATAAGGAAAATATACAGACCTGTAAATAGGACGGGCTTGCTTGAGAGAAAAGGCAAAGAAAGACAGCATCTTTTAACTCAGGGAGTCTGTCTATTTACAGGAGTACAGATAGAAAAGCAATTACATAAAAGTAAAAGCAGTGGCAAGACAACTGAGGAGAGCATGACTAATCACAACATGGTAAATTTGAAGTAAGAGTGCATGGATCTATGAATATGAGATAATGAAGTGAGATTAAAAGTAAGATAGATGTGGTCTCAAGTAATTGGAAGAAAGTATGAAGACATAATAATTTTAATATAACAAAAAAGGAGTGCTGGCAAAAATTAAAAGAAACTTATGCAAGATGACAACTCAAACACCCTCCCTGATTGGGAGTTTCAGAGGAAAGACCACAAGCATTACAAAAAGCAAGCATAGGTTTATTGGGAATGGAATTAGTAAGACCATCTGCTAGCATATTGGTAGTAGGAGTATAAGGAATATGTAAATTATCAGCCAGGACTTGTTTCCACAGCCAATGATATTGTACTTAATATGTTTAGTACATGCTTGCAACATAGGATTTTTAGAGAGGGAAAGGGCTCCTAGCTTGTTGCCAAAGATAGTCAGGGGTTGAGAAATGGGTAGTGATAGAGTTTGAATAGGATTTTTGGCCAAATCCCTTCTTGGCCAGCTGATGTTCAAGATAGATATTCAGCTTCTGAGGCATAAAGAGAAACAGTATTTTGTTTTTTAGATTTCCAGGAGATAGCTCTATTATTAAAAATGAAGACATAACCTGAAGTGGAGCATTGCATAAGAGGATATCCAGCCCAGTCAGAATTGGCAAATCCATTAGGGTGTGACCAAGAGTGATGACTGCTTGGAGAGACAGAGGACCATAGAGAGAAAGTAAGGCTAAGATCAATAGTTCCTGAGAGATAAAATAGGATATGTTTGAATGAAATCTAGTGATTTATACCTGGTTCTTCTAAGTGTTGGGAGAGTTGGCTCATGGAAAAAGCTAAGTCTGGTTGTAAGCATTGCACTAAATAGTTGAGTGAACCAATAGCACTTTGATAACTTTCATTAAGTTTCAGGAAGTCATCTTTCTCTTGAGCATTAGGGGCAGTTAAATGATAATACAGAAGCATAAGGGTTTCCACTGATTTTCAATCCTACATATTATATGTTTTAATCAGGTTAAGGATATATGTAGGTTGAGATAAACTAACAGATTTATTGTAAATTTTTTGTGAGATTTTCATACCTAGGAAAAAATTGAGGGTTCCTAAGAAATGCATATTATATCTCTTTGAGATTTCAGATTTGAAGGGAGTTAGATATTTACCAAAGACTGCAAGTTCATTGACATGGAGATAAACAAAGATCAGATTGTTGGAATCAAATGAAAGGAAGAGGCAGGGGTCAGCTTCAGAAACAACTAGTCCTATGGATGAAAAGAACAAATTAAATTCTTGAGATAAAAAATGTGGAGATTTTTTAACGCCATCGATAGATTTTTAAGTCTGAGAATAGGATTGACTATCTGAGGATCAGCATGAACGCCAGCTGGAACTTGCATGTATACTTCCTCTGATAATTTACCATGAAGGAAGGCACCATTAATTCCAATGTGCTCTATTAGGTAGACTTTCTCAGCACAATGTGCCAGAAGGACTCAAAAAGTGGTAAGGAATCCTGTGGGAGCATAAGTATCAAAATAGTAAATACCAGGTTTCTGGGAGAAACCTTGGGTGCAGAGTTGTACTTTGAATTTGGAAATGCTACAATCAAGGTTCTCTTTAACATTAAAAACCCATGTAGCAAAAATAGGATTGACATTTGGTGGTTTCTCACATATTTCCAAGACCTCATAATTGTCCATATTCTGAAGTTCAGCCTCCATGAAATTACACCAGGAATCACCATGTATACCATTAATTTCTGCTGTATAATGAGGAGGGATTAGAATTTCAACAGCTAAGGGGAGAGTTTATGAGAAAAGCAACTGATGTGAAGGGCTCTGAGCCCAAGGATAACTCACTATATTCCTGGAATCAATTTGAGATTTAATTTCTTGTGAAGGACAAATATTTTCTGGGATATAAGTGAAACACCCAGAAACAGGGATTCAAGAGGAAGATGGAGGCTCATCAGGGATACTATCAGGACTCGAGAGAGCTGTACTATATGATGTAGAAGAATCTTGAGGAGGAGATGAAGTTAAGATGAAATTTTAAAGTGCATCTTTCAGAATTTTCAGATAGGGTAAAGACTGGGGTAATTGGGGAGTTTTCAGAGAGCAATAAGGAAATTGATTCTCATTGAAAAAAACATAATGCAAATAAGAAACAGTGTGATTGATGGAATCAAGGAGTTAGTAAGAGCTTCATTTTTCATCAAAAACAATGAGGATAAGGTGTTGAGATGCAGAGTAAGATTTTTCTTTTCTTTTCTGTTTTGGTATAAGAGAATATGCACTACATCCAAAGGTACAGAGGTGTTGGAGTTTAGATGGAGTACCATATAACTTTTTATACGGAGTCAACATATTCTGCATGGAAGTAGGAGTTTTATTATACAGATAAACAGCAGTAGTAACTGCCTCAGCCCAGAGTTCAGGTGGGAAATTAGCTCTGAACAAGAGGGCTTTGGCTTTTTCTGTAGTGGTCCTATTGCCTCTCTCTGAAACTGGATTTTGTTGTAGAGTATATGGAGAGGTAATGTGCATCTGAACACCTTCTTCTGTAAGGAATGGTTTAAATTCATGATTCACTAACTCTAAACCCCCATCATTAATCAAGTGGCAAATTTTGTAGTTTAAGGACAATTCCACAGATTTCTTAAATTTCACAAATGTTTTAAATGTATCATTTTTATTTTTAAGAATATATAAAAAGCAGTATGAAGAATAATAATAATCAGAAAGCTGGTAATAATAGAGATTACCACCAATAGATTGAGAAGATATTTTTCCACTAAAGTCAGCATGGATGAATTTGAAGGGTTTGTGTGGCTTTTGGTAATGAGCCAGGAAAAGGAAGATGGCAATGTTTTGAGTGAACACAGAATTTGAAAAAAAATCAGGTTTTAAGGAAAATGGAGTGATTTTTGCAAGAAGCTTAATCACATTCTGTCTAGGATGGCCTAAACTGTTTTTCCAAAGAGTAGATTGGCCAGCAGAAGAAAATAAAGCAGTAGAGTAAGAAGACTTACTGATAGAGGTCTGTATGATAAGAAGATTATTGCAGATATGACCATGAATGAGAGATTTTCCATCACATGAGAAAGTTAATTTGGACCCATTGTGAACAATAGAAAGATTATTGTGAAGCTTATGAAGGGAAGTAAGGTTAATAAGATTTAATTTCAATGTTGGAACATATTAGCAGTTTTTTAATATAGAATTTTTATTATCAATGAGGAGTTTGATGTCTCCAAATACTTTACTTGAAATAGTAGAATTTTCCCCAAAGGAGATAATTGAGTGATCAATAGTAAGGTTAGAAAAGAAAGACTTGTTACAAATCATGTACTTGGTTTCTCCGCTATTGACGAAAAATTTGTTTAGGGAATTGTGGGAAAAGCAGATAAGAAATGTGCAGGAGGCATCTCAAGTACCGATAGGTCAATGGCCAGTTTATTTTTGGCATTTGCCTTATATCTCTCTCTTTGTAAGTGAGGGTGAAGTTTAAAGAATTAGTTTTCAATATTTTTAGTTTTAAGATTATGTTTTCCTCTGGAGAAAATCTAGTAAGTACCTTTGCCAGAGGTTTGTAGAGCAGTTGACTGAGGAGTAGGAATAGGTCCATTTTGAAGAAGATGATTATTCAGAGCATAAATAAGTTTTGAAACAGTCAAGGGTTCCCCATGTGCACTAGCAGTCTCTTTTTGAGCATCTTGGAATGTATTGAATTCAGAGGGTAACTTAAAGAGAAAATATGAGGCTAAAAGATTTTGCTTGAGCTTTACACAAACTGCTCCTAGTTTGAATTCAAGACTTTTAATAAATTATAAATATTTAGTAATGTTGCTGGAGTAAGTGAGATTAGTAAATTTTTGAAAAAAACCCATCTGGTTTCTTTCACTTGAGGAGAAGTAGTGCTCTTCAATTGATTTCCAAAGGTTGTGAGGTTTTAGGATATTATCATTATTGACAAAACATTGCATATAGTAGGGGTCAAGGAGCTGTTGTATGAATCCAGACACCTTCTGAGTGAAAATTTTAAAAGAATTTTCTACTTCTCCAGTGTCAGCTTTGGCATCTTTTAAAACAAGATCATATAGATTGTGTTGTAGAAAAAGATCTTTCATCTTAAATGCCCAGAAAGGGTAATTCTCCTTAGTTAGGAGTAAGATGCCATGAGTGGCAGTAGAGACTTCAGAGGTTTTCATTTGAGTGATTAAATTGAGTTTTTGGATGGCTGAGTAGAGAAGATAAAGATTCATCACTAGCAGAGAAAAGTGGATAACACCCAGTCTCATAATCTGTCAACAAAAGCTTTGGTATAAAGCCAAGGAATAAATCAGTAATGCACAGCTTATTCAAGTAGATGAGCCAGTTATACCAGTAAATAGGATGTGCCCGCTTCATAAATTGCAATCATTAAAATTAAATACATTAGAGACAGACATTTGGTATAAAGCCAAGGAATAAATCAGTAATGTACAACTTATTCAAGTAGATGAGCCAGTAATACCTAATGGTCATGATGGAAAAAATCTTAGTATAGATAAATAGATAATATAAGGAAAAGGAACAAACCTGTAAATAGGAAGGGCTCTCTTGAGAGAAAAGGCAAGGAAAGACAGCACCTTTAACTCAGGGATTCTGTCCATTTACAGGAGTACAGATAGAAAAGTGATTACATAAAAGTGTAAGCAGGGGCAAGACAACAGAGGAGAGCATGACTAATCACAACATGGTAAATTTGAAGTAAGAGTGCATGGATCTATGAATATGAGATAATGAAGTGAGACTAAAAGCAAGATAGATGTGGTCTCAAGTAATTGGAAGAAAGTATGAAGACATAATAATTTTAATATAACAAAAAAGAAGCAATAACAAAAAAGAAAAGAAAATTATGCAAGATGACTACTCTGATAGGCTAGGAAAGGGTGTGTGGAGGGGTGGGAGGGGGGGTCAAGAGGTCAAAAGGGAGTTTAGGGGGTGGGAAAGAGTGAATTGGAATCAGTAAAATATAAAAAAGATAACAGGGGGTGTCAGTTGTGGCAAATCAGCACTTATATAAGTGCATTTTTCTAAAATACACCATCCCCAACACTGGTGGATTTCAAAATGAAAGAAGTCACTTATTTCCCTTAAATCTGCACTTTCTCAACCAAAAGTGCTGATTTCACCATAACATCTAATTTCAATGATTTGTCAGCATCATCCCTTTCATACACAGCATTCCACAGCATAAAACTTTATAACTCAAAACATTGTACATCATTTACATTTTTATACCATATAAGAGTCATGCCTTCCTCACTCTCAACTCACCACCTTAACATGAAATCACATATTTTCAGCTATCACATAATTTTTTAGTCATTCTTTTTTTCTTTCATCCATAATATCCTTTTCCTCTTCTCCTCAAACATCCCTCAAAGAATTTGAAGTCTATTTTTTTCTCAACTCATCTCTTTAGGTAAGTAATTTTTTTCATTTTCATTTTAATTTTTATATTTTCTGATTCTTTTTTTTTCTTTCTTTGTCCTGACATTCTTTTTTTTATTTTCAAGGTTAGACTAATTTTTTTTTCTTTCTTTCCCCTCTATCATCCCCCCTTCTTGGTGTCCTCAAAGATTTTTTATGCCCCCCCCCACCTCTCCCCCCTGCCTGGCTGGGGTATTCTATGCCCCCCACCTCTCCTCCACCTCACTCACCTCTAAAAACTCAGCTAGGCAGCTTTGCAGCCTAGCTAGGGTACATTTACCCTCTTCCATCTCTCCCCCTCCTCTTGCCTCAGAAACCCTAGCCAGGCAGCTTTGCTGCCTGGCTATGGTTGGTATTGTGAAATTTTCAAATTTAACATGGAAAATTGATGGCTTAGAAAAAATTGGTGATACCCACCCCTTGCTTCAATAAAATGCAGGGGAGGGTATTTCCAAACTTTTCAAACAGATACACAGTTTTGTTGACTTAGCTTTATTTAGAAATGCAAATTGGTGGTGAGGTGATAACATTATGTTGGTGATAAGAATTTTTGCACAGGTGTCAGAATTATTTTACCATCTGGAATTCCAAAAGTGCAATATTTTAGATTCCAGTAAGGACAAATGGTGTTATCCAAATCTCATGATATACCTATTTTTCATAAGATTAAAAGTAACTATTAGGGGTGTCAGTTCTGGAAAATCTGCACTTAACTTAAGTGCGTATTTCAACCTAAATCAGCACTTAAATTTTGCAAAAAAGTAACTTATTTTAAAAATGGGTGTCAGTTATGACCTCAATTCAGCACTTTTTTCCCAATTTTTTTTTCTCAACCACATGTTGGCCACTTCATTGCTTCCTTGCCCACCCCATCCCTGTCACATGTGACACTCAGACCTCAATCCTCTCATCAATCCTTGGCACATACCTCTCACTGAGATTTGAAACATTTTATTGTGAAACTTTAACCAGGAATGTTTTTTTCCTTCTTTTTTTATGTTTTCAACCTCCCCAAATCATATTTCCACCTTCATCAAAGGTCAATTAGTTTTTTGTTGATGGGAAATGAAGTAAAAAAGAAAAAAAAAGGAGAATCGACGTAAATCCTGAGCAAATGAAGGAGAGGTTCAAAAGTTATCAATCAAAATATAAAAAGCTCATTTTTCTTCCACTTCCACCAGCTTTGGTATTGATGATTATGATTCTGAGAATGGAATTCCTAATGTTTCCAAAAAGCTCAATGTCATTTATCTTCTTTATGAGGAAATGTATACTCTATTTAGTTCCCGAAGTAATAGTTACTTTTAATCTTATCAAAAATAGTTTTATCATGAGATTCTGATAGCACCATTTTTCCTTACTAGACTCTAAAATATTGCACTTTTGTAATTTCAGATGGTAAAATAATACTGAAAACTGTGCAAAAATCCTCATCACCAACATAATTTTATCACCTCACCACCAATTTGCATTTCTAAATAAAGCCAAGTCAACAAAATTCTATATCATTTTGAAAAAATTGGCAATACCCTCCCCTGCATTTTATTGAAGCAAGGGGTGGGTATCACCTAATTTTTCTAATTTATCAATTTTACATGTCTGATTTGAAAATTTGGCAATACCCTCCCCTGCATTTATTGAAATAAGGGGTGAAAATCACCAAAATTTAATATAATCCCATAAATTAATAAATAAATAAATATGATAAATCAAACTTACTAGTTTTAAAGTAATGAAAATTCCTCAAGCCAAAATGTGGACCAAGTCTCGTAACTAAGTTTGGGACTTTCCACAGATATAGGCAAGATGAAACCCATGAAACAATTTAAATTTATCATGATTACCATTTATACAAAACAAGGTCATTGGCTCATTAATTTAGTTTAGTAAATTTAAATATAAGATTTATTTATTAAAAATTTATGAAAGAATAAAAAATATTAGATGACTTTACAAATACCCAGACTTTTTTTATCTAACTAAAGGTTTGTAAATTTATTAATTTTACTTTGTTGATTTATTGGACTAACTTTTGACTGATCTGATAAGAGAAGCTAAAATGAGTGAAAGGTTAGACATATGAAAATGGTAAGATAAAGAAAAAAACACCTTGATGAAAGGGCAGAATAATAAGTAAAGAAAATGGTCTTTTGAGGAATATGGAAAGATAAATGCACTATGTAAAAATTATGATATGCATTATGAAATAAATAAATGTGAAAGTGGGAAAAAAAGGCTCAACTTTGAATTTCAATATCTCAGCAACTAATGAGACAAATTCAAATTGGTTTGCTAGAAATTTAAGATAGGCTTCAGAAGTGTCTTCAGCTAACAGGATATTAGATTTGGATAAACCTAACCCTAATAATGACTCTGATTTTCAAAAATGCACAAAAACTTGAAAAGTGATGATGAAAATTCCAACAAGAGGGAGATTAAAGCCTAGATAATCATAGGAATCTAGAAGGATCAATGCATGATGTAAACATTATGATATGCATTATGAGATAAATAAAAGTGAAATTTTGAAAAAAAGGCTCAAATTTAAAGGTCAATATCTCAGCAACAACTGTACCAAACTCAAATAGGTTTTCTGGACATGAAATATTGGCTTCAGAAGTATCTTCAGCTAAAAGGACAGTAGATTTAAATAAACCTAACCCTAATTATGACTCTGATTTTCAAAATTGCACAAAAACTTGAAAATTGATGATAAAAATTCCAAAAAGAGGGAGATAAAAGCCTAGATAATCATCAGATAAGAGTTTCAGAAGCCTTATTCTCTAATTATGCAATATAAAAATGTGAAATAAGATAAGTAAAATTTGGAGAAAAAGGCTCAACTTCAAAGGTCAAAATCTCAGAAACAACTAAACCTAGTTCAAAACTGTTTGTGGGAAATGAAAGATGAGCTTCAGGAGAATCTTCAGTTAAGGGAAATGTGATTTAAACAACCCTGACCCTAATTTTTTATATAAAAACATGAAAGAAAAAAATTCAAATTGCAAAAATAAGGCTCAACTTTAAAGGTCAATATCTCAGCAACAACTGAACCAAATTCAAATCTTTTTGTGGGAATTGAAAGATAGCCTTCAGGAGAACCTTTAGCTAAAAGAAAATTATATTTGAATAAACTTAACCCTAATTCCAAGTCTGATTTTTAAAATTTTACCAAAACTTGAAAAGTGATAATAAAAATGACAACATGAGGAGTTGAATAAGTCCACTTCTATTTGGATATGAGTCCTACATATATTTAAGTATTAAATTTTTATAGAAAGATTAAGATATCATATAGAAATGAAGAAAAGGAGATGAAACTTACCTTGATTGAAAGGTAGGAAAAATAGAGTGAAAAAGAGTGAAGTTATAACTTGGGGGAAATTGAATATGGAGCAAATTAAGTGCTTAAAGAATGTGCAATATATATGTTTCAACAACATGGAACCATGAAAAAGTGAAATAGGGGAAAGGAAGAATAATGACCAAGCCAAGGAGGGATGAAGAGTGTCAGCCTGTATATCTCCAGGACTGAGTAAAAAGTATTTATAAGTTATGTTAAACACATGAACTATACATGGGAATAATAAATGAGAGTACACAAATAGTATACATAAGTAAAATTATGATAATACACAAAAAATGCCATTATAACACCTTATATACACGCATATATCCACCTTTTATAGGTCTTATGTACTTAATATTAAGTTGGAGTATGTTAGGGTAATCTTAAGAACCTTAAGTATAAGGCTACATAATTTTTAAGTACACTTAAAGCTGTTATATTCATTGTTTTATGCAAAAAACAAGAAATGCGCTTTATTTCACTTAAAAGTTGACTATATGCGCTATAAAATTGAGAATATCAAAATTGCGCTTTGACAGATCAATTGGGCTCATTTAGAACTATTGATTTGGCTATTTAAATGCATAAAAATAACACTTTTCAAATTTGGTGTTTTTTATGCCAGAAATGGCTTCTGTGTACTGGCCACATACTGCCTGCTTTTTTCCCGTGTGAATAGCTTCATTTTTAGCAAAGTTAGCTTTTTCACACTATAATTACCCCACATTCTACGCCCACTGTGGGGAAACACACTAAAATAGGCGACAGGCGCTTATTTAGTGTCCTAGCTTAATTAATAATGCATTGACCCTGTTTATATGCACTAATTTCATTAATAACCTCACTCTTGGCACTTTATTTCATCACCACGCTTAAATTCGCCTAATTTTAGTCAAGGATTTACCCGTGCAAGAGCCTGCCAAGAACTGCATGTAGTTACCCCACATCTCACGCTCTTTTTTAAGTTTTTGGGTGGTTTCTCAGTCAATTTTGGTTATTTTTGAATGGGAATTTCACGTAGTATAATGTCAGGATTAGCCCCATTATTTCTACAGTCAATCCCCCTTATTATTAAGCTATTATTAACCTTAAAAAGTCTCCTTTAATCCTTAATATTATTGTTTTATACGCATATACTCTCTTTTTGTCTTTTTCTTTAATTTTGATGGATTTCCCTTATTATTTCAGGATTTTGGCGGTTATTACTCTTCTAATTATGTCATGGGTCACTGGGAATGTTGATGGGAATGTCTATTAGTTGTTTAGAGGCGTGATTAACTGTGTATTGGGTGGTACATCAAGGGAATCATTGGGGAACTCAGTGTGTATAAAAGGAGGAGGTTTTTGGGTTGTATTTCTTCATTCTTTATCATTACAATTCAACCAATATAACCAAACCAATTACAATACATATCAATTAGTACTTTTATAAGACTTTTGAATAGTATCTGAATTTATATAATCTATTTTTCTACCAACTATAAAGATTGTAAGCCATATATAAGAATAGTGAGAATTATATTACTGAGACCTTTATATTTGATTATATTTTACAACTTAGTGGATTAGTACTACAGTATTCATATAGGACCATTTAAATCTTCTAGACAACTGACTATTCAAGCTAGTTCACGTCCTTGTACTTGACCCTAGCCTGACAAAGAGTAGGATGATGGAGCTAAAAAAAGAAAGAAAAGAAGGAGTGAAGAAAAAAGGTTAATTTTACCTTTAAAATAAAAAAATAAACACTTAATAAAAAAATTTAGAAACAAAAAAAAACAATATTAAAATGAAAAAAATTTATTAGCAAATATATAAGTAAAAATGAAAAAATGACTTACCTGGAGAGATGAGTTGAGAAAACAATTGACTTCAAATTATTTGAGGGGTGAAAAAGGAGAGGAGGGAATAGATATAAGTGATGAAAGAAAAAAAGAATGACTGATAATTTATGCGATTGCAGAAAGTATGAAATTCCATGTTGAGTTGATGAAGGAAAACAAAGAGACTTTAAAAAAAGAGACTATAACAGAAAATTCAAAATAAAAGTCAATATGAAAATAAGAATAACCATTCTAATGAAACATTCTTGAGAATTCTGAAAAACTGTCTAAAACTGGTACAGATAGGTTAAGTAGTGTTTTGATAGTGAACTTTGGGTATGAAGCACTTAAGGCTTTCTTTGAAGAAGGTTACATTTCCAAGCCATTTTTGATAAAAAAAGAAAATCTTCTTTAAGATCAGAATCAGAATTGCAACCAGAGTCCAATGGGAGATCAAGAGCTATGAAAGTCATTGCTTGATGTAGCTTATCACAATTTGAGAGTGAGAAAGACATGACTTTTATACAGTATAAAAATGTAAATGATGTACAATATTTTGAATTATGAAATGTTATGTTGCAGAGTGCTGTGCATGAATGGGATGATACTGAAAAATCAGTGAAATGGGACATTATGGTGAAATCAGAACTTTTGGTTGAGAAAGTGCGGATTTGAGTGAAATAAGTGACTCATTTCATTTTGAAATCCACTAGAGTTGGGGCTAGTGTGTTTTGTAAATCCACATTTAAATAAGTGCCAATTTGGTCAAATTTAAGTGTGGATATTCCAGAACTAACACCCCCAATAAAAGTCATTCCCCAACAATTAACCAAATAAAAAATTAATCAATTAAAAAAGTCAATTTATTTTTTCATGTCCTCATAAGATTGGCCATTTTTTATACATTCTGTAATCAATAATTTTTTTAAAACATTCTTGTTTTTCCAATTCACAAATAGCCATTTCTCTTTGAAATTCACAGTCTTTTCTTTTCTCCAAGCAAAGGTGAGCTCTTTCCATCTCCTCCACCTCAAATTTAGCCTCTTCAAAATTTGATTGAAGCAAAAAAATTTTTCCTCCAAATCTAAGGCCTGTTGATCTTTCATTAGCATATGATCAGACTTTGTCTTCTCAAAGTTAAAGGAATTTTTTGCAAAAGAGGATATTTCTGATAAAATTTAATACAAAAAAAAACTTTTTATTGTAGTTATATAGTGACCAAATCTTACTTATATCTTTTTTCTCAAAAAAATTATCAAGGGAGGACAAAGAGGTGGTTGAAGTGTTGCCAAATTTTAGAAGATGGTTCAAGTTCATTGAATCTGAATCCTGAAAATTTAGTTTGGAAATTGAGCTAGAGGGTTCAGGAAGCTCATCTAAAGCAGCTTGTAAGAAAGGATTTCCATTGCTGGAATCATTAAAATTTTTGAAAATTTGAGTTTGAGTATGAGGAGACTAGAAAAGAAAAAATGAGAGATTCAGCAAAAAATTGAAGAGAAAAAAATAAGTAAACATACATTAAAATTTTGGGGCTCTGAGGACTCAGGTCTACTCTAAAATAATTGTTCTACTAGATAGTTGGGATCTTCTTCAGTTGAAATATGGTTAGAAGCTGGAGGGGATTGATGTTGTTGAAGTAAAGGTGTTTTGGGAGAATTAGTGGATGGTTGAGAGCCAGAGGTTATATCCTTAGTAGTATCATGTATAAACTAAGGGCTGACATCAACTCAGGAACCAAAAAGATTATTCATTTACTCATAGAAAGGAAACATGACATTGAGATTTTTGGAAACAGTTGTAATTCCAATCTCCAAATCATCATTATCTATACCAAAGCAAGTGGAATTGGAAGCTAAATGAGCCTTTTTATATTTGGGTGGATAAATTTTTAACCTCTCCTTCATTTGCTTAGGATTGATGTCAATTCTCCCTTTTATTTTCCTTTTTACTTCATTTTCCATCAAAAAGAAGCCATTGACCTTTTATGAAGGTGGATGTCCAATTTGGGTGGACTTCTCAAATCCTAAAAATGCATCATAATTTGATTTAATTTTAAGGAAGTTGATGATGAGATGATGTTTCTTTTTTAGCTTTTCAGATTTTGATTTCTCAGGTGAGGGGATCACATTATGGGAAGACCTTTGTGATGTAGCATTTTTTTGTGTTGCCTTTTGAGTGTTGGATTTTTTTGGAGGCATTATGAAACTGGTATTTTACAAGAAAAGAAATTAAGAGGTTGAAAGCATAAAAAAGAAGGAAAAAAATGACTGGTTAAAATGTTGCAAAAAATGTTTCAAATCTCAGTGAGGAGTGTGTGCAAAGGATTGATGAGAGGATGGAGGTCTGGGTTTCACTTGTGACAAGGATGATGTGGCCAACATGTGTTTGTGAAAAAGAAATCAGGAAAAAATCTCTGATTTGAGGTCATAACTGACACACATTTTTGAAATATGTGACCTTTTTACAAAATTTAAGTGCTGATTTGCTTTGAAATCCACAATTAAGTCAATTGTGGAGTTTCCAGAACTGAAAAACCCTAATAAATGGAAAAAAAGTAAATATATACTGGAAGAGAAGTGGAATAATTAAGAGGGAGTGGAGGGGTGGGCAGCATTTAGAGTAATTGAATGAGCATTAGGGGGTGGAGGGGGTTGGCAAAAGTGAATATGAAGGAAAACAAGAAAAAAGATAAAATTAAAAAATAGGAGAAAAAGAAATATGTACTAGTGAGGGGGTGCAGGGATGGGAAAGACAGAGTAGGAGGAATTGGGTGTGTGGCGAAGAGTCTGGGGCAGGAGGTTGGGGCAGTTGGGGTGCATTAGTTAAGGCCCTGGTGTGAATGCCAGAAAATAGGGATAGTTCAAAACCCACAAAATATTAATATATAGATGAATAAGTACATAAGCCTCCTACTTATATAACAATGTGAAAAAATCTTTCCCAATAATTGGTCATTATTTCCATTTTTAAAGAATAAATAAAGCTAAACACTGGATCCCATTACAGTGGCAGTACAGAGGAAAAAATTCTTTGAAATGGGGAATACAGAATATATTTTTCTAATATTTTACTGAATTTTTCTCAGGGGAAATTTTCAGAATTATTAAAACAAAAAGTGTGTTTTACCAGTTGAAGAATTCTAGTCTTTGCTATGGGGTTTATTACATCCTTACAGCAGTATTGTAGCAGGGAAGAGTAAAAGTACACAGATAAGGTACACATCTTCTCAAGTATTTATAGTAGGAGTATTCAAAATTATTAAGAGCATCCACAAGAATCAAGATAAACCCCTTCACTTAAGAAGCTTCAATTCAGCTTTTCCTTTTTTCTTGAAAAAACTGAATTGGAGTTACTTGAAAGAAGGGTTTTATAGCATGTACAGTACCCTGACAAAAGTTTACAAACAGAAATTCACAAAATATCACCCCAATAGCTTGGAAAGAGGTCCCATAGCAGGAATATGATCTATATAATAATACTTTGTGGTTTTTGACCTTTACCTTTTTTCTGGAATTTGTGCAGGGGCCCTAACTGACCCTGACCAACACAGGGCGGCATATTTCTAGATGCAGCAGCCCCCACAAGAAAATTTCATTCCACTATGGGTTACATATTCTGATTCCAAATTGAATCCCATGAAGATCATAAGTTACATATGCTTGTAGTAAGAAGAAGAAACTAATAAATTCCTCCTACATATAATTGATTTTTTACATTGGGAAAAATTTACAAGTTTGTCAGAAAAATTATAAAAAATATATAAAATACACCATTAGGTAGGTTGCCAAAAAAAAAACATAGTTTTTTTATCCATCAACATCTAATCATTCCACCATGCTTTTTGGAAACCTCTTTCATTTAAGATGGAATTGAAGCCACTAAGGTCTCTAGATTCTGAGTGGGAAAGTTCTCCCAATGTTAGGATTTGGGTTGAGAAGTGAGGAGGAGGAGCATCTAGGCGCTATGCATGGTTAGAGGCAGAAGGGGGTCTTATGGGTCATAAAATGTGGGGGATTTCTCATTGGAAAACTCAAATAATAATCCAGTAACTCCTTAGTCTCCCATAGTTGTAATCCTCACTGTTGGAAGCCCCAACATAGTCAGTCCTGTCTTAGGCTAGTGTTAGTGCTAGAAGTAGTCTTTCCTCTTAGGTATTAACACCCAAGCTAGTTGGATAGCACATTGCATTTCCAAGGCGTTTTTTGGCTTATAATTTTTTTTAATTCCCATCTTACACTTTTTCAATAAATTTTCTATTGGGTTCAAATTAGGTGATTTAGCAGGCCAGTTCTCAAGTTTATTAATATTTTCTTGCCTTTGGAAGTCTTTACTTTGATGGGAGGTGTTCAATGCTTCATTTTCTTCCATAAAAAGAAGCCTATGTTCAGGATCTTTTTTCAAGACAAATGGAAGAAAGATGCCCTTGTAAAATTTTTTAATAAAGTTGCTTACTTTTCATTACTTTGGAGGAAGGAATGAAAAGGGGAGCTTCAGAGACTACACGCGGGAGGTCTTTTAACTTTGATGCATTTTAGTCATTGTCATGTTCATCTATTGATAATGACTGACTCACATGATTCAATGGGTTTGCTGAAGGTGATGGGGGGGGTGCTATTATAACTGATAGTATAACCTCACAAATGCAATTTATAATAACCCAAAAAGAATGTGCCTTTATCAATCATATCCTATTAAAAAACATTCCAAATCATAATTGATGAGAAGCCACTTTCAAAAGAAGGTTGAGTGTATTTTTCATCAATTTGTTTACCATTTCTTCACCACACACATACTAGTTTTGAGCTTTTCCCAATTTCAAAGCTTAACAAATCCATCTAAGGTATTTTTTTTCCAGTCCTAAACTTTTCAATATAAGTGTTACTTTTCAAAATTGAGTCATTTTTCTTTTGAATTGTATCAAGGCAATGCTTTTTGGCTGCTACTTGGCTATAAAAACAAAGCTCATGAATACAGTGTTGAACTGTACAGTTAAAAACATTGCATGTGAGAGAGTCAAAAATATCAGCCATTTTGGCCTGTGCATGTGTTTTGAGGATGTGAGAAGGTTTTTTAATGTCTTTCTCAGTTGTTTTTTTTGGTTTACCTCTTGGCTTGAGTCCTTCAACCATTACAGTCCTACTATATCTTGACACAATGGTTTAAAATGTTGATTTTGAAAGGCCTAACCACTGTTCCTCTTCCGTTGTTGAAGCTTTACTGCATACAAAAGCTAAAAATTGATAAATTTTATTAAGGTGAAAAATGACTCCTTTGTAAATTATGTCTGACTGTCTAACCAAAAAACTGCGGAACATGGATATTTTTTTTTATTAGCATAAAAGATATGGACATAGAGATTTTTAAAGAAAACTAACTCTACATTTTAAAAATAAATAGGACAAAGATTAATAATAATAAGGGAAAAAGAAGTGTATTTTAATTATCATAGATTGGAAGAGTCTATAAGCTTTGGAAAATTAAAAATGAAAGATATATTTTTTAATAAACTTTTTTCAGGTGACTGTACAATCATCCACAAAATTAGCCTATTTATGTGATTTTTTCACATTAATTTTCACTTTTTACCTCAATCATCACTTTTGTGATTGGATGATAATGGAGCTGTATTATCTCTTTATGACTTTCATTCTACATAGCTTAAGATTTTTATTTGTTTAATTTTATAATTTTTTCATATTTCAACTATTTTTATATCTACATGTGAACCTTTTCCTTCCCTCCCACTAAGCTTTCACTATCTTTTCATTTGAGCTTCATTAATTTAATCCACCAGTTTTATGATATTGTTTTTCTTCAACTTTTCTCACTATATTTTGAAAATTTCTCTCTGGAAATGAGCCAAAATTAATTTAAAGAAGTTACAAAGCATAATTTTCCACCATATGCACAACCCTCCGTATCACCCAAACTATTTGTTTTTTAGTTTTGGTGATAGTACATGCTTGAAAATAATCTGATATGTATTTTCACAGTTATATTTTATTCCTGATTTGTATTACTTCACTGATGCAGAAAATGAGTCATTCTCCATCATGAATACTCAACCAATGTAGCACATCTGTTTTTTGTGCAAACCAAAACTATGTTTTATTCAATTTGTGGCATATCCAAATACTGTGCAAACCAAAACTATGTTTTATTCAATTTGTGGCATATCCAAATACAAATAACTGGAATATGTGATGTGAAGTGCATAAAAGATAATGTGAGATTATGAATTCTGTTAAATTTAATCAAATTGATAAAGCATGGCATGCAAAATGGCTGCTTTCCATTTGAAAATTTAATTATTGCAGGAGCTGTGATAATATTTCTTTTTTTTCATAATACTGTTTATTTATGATTGTGGAGACAAAAATTTATTCAATATCTTGAGGCACACATTCAGATTTATTGAAATATGACAATGAAATAAAATGAGAAAGGTTAAAATTTGAAGCTAGTGGGTGGGGGCTACAACATAACAAACCCTACTTGATCCCCAGGCTTAACATCTTCCAACAAATATTATATTTTGGTGGGGAAGGGGCTACAGCTTTTTAAAGCCCACTTGGAATAACAAAAAAAAAACTTCCAAAAAATATTTTTGTTGTTGGTGGGAGACTAAAATCTAACAAACACCACTTAAGGTCAAACACATACATGATATGCCCAATTAAACAAGGCCTAATGGAATCCAAACTTGAGTTGTGAATAATTAATAATAAGATAATTTATTTAAACAGAATATGAGCTTAAATTATCAATTAAAAATTTTTAAAGAAATTATTTATAATAAATTCTTTTAAGAAGATATAGAGAAATGAGGTTTAAAAGATACTTCTCATTCTCCTCACAAGTGAGCCACTTTATATATTCCTCACTTAACTGAGAGATACCAAAGTTTTTTCTGAATAGAAGCAAACTCACTTATTTCATCAAGGGTAAGGATGTTTATTTTCAAAAAGAATTTTTTTTCACAATTTTTTTGTGAAGCACATTTTAAAAAAATTTTTTTACTCCTCCCAGCCAGGAGCATTTGGCTGAGAGAGGAGCAAGTTTTCTTCTGAACAGAAGAAAACTTATTCATTTGATAGTTGGCATGTCAAAAGAGGGGGAGACATAAGGATTTAATGGAGCATGATCTTAGATTTCTCATGTTAGTAGACATTTTCAAATTCAAATTAAATACTATTTTTAATGATTGTAGAAGCATGTAAAATATCCCAATTTAGTGAAATTAGTGGGTTTCAAAAATTACCATATATTCCTGGTGCACTTCAGTCTCGAAAAACCATTTTAAGATGCCATTATAAATGGTAGGATTGGGGTTAGACATGTCAATCATGAGGTCAAATACTTCCTACTATTTTTTCATTTTATTAACCACAATTCAGCCCACAATTACACTCATCTCTCTCAATCCAATACACATCATATCCCTTCTTTCCTAGCCCCACTTTTTACATGGACTCAAAATTTTTGAATTTCTCTTAATTAGAATTGCCAAACCAAATTTTTATCTTTCTCATCAGAGCAAGTTCATTCCTTTTCATTTCTTGGACCATCACCTTTCTCCAGCTAAATTTTTCATTCTTCCCTGCATACTGTGGCTACTGAGATATTGAATTTTAAAGTTGAGTCTTCTTTTCTGAAGTATCTCCATTTTCTTTGTTTTCCTTTCATTTATATGCATTAATAGCACATTCTTTATGTATTTCACTCTTGCCATATTCAATTTCCCCTAAATCTCAACTTTCCTCTTTCTCAATCTATTTTTACTTGCCCTTCCATCAAGGTAACTTTCATCTCATTTTTTTTATTTTTCATGCCTACCTAAAATCACTTTATTTCTATCAAGAATGCACAATTCAATATATGTAGGACTTTATCTAGATAATGGTGGACTTATTAAATTCCTTTTTTTGTCATTTTTACCATCATTTTGTAGATTTTAATTTGACTTGAAAAAAAAGAAATTAGGGTTATATTTATTCAAAGGTAATGTAATTTTATCAGAAGACTCCAGAACTCCCCTTGAATTTACATCAAAATTTTTATAATTTGGTTTAATGGTTAATAATATTTTTATCTTTAAATTTGAGCCTTAACTTTACTGATATTGCATACTTAAATAATAGGGCTTCTGAAATACTTATCAGATGAAAATATAAACTCTTATATTTCATTTAAGTACCAGAAAATTAGTTTTGGATAAGTATACTCCAGGTTTAGAATCTTGAGAAAAGTTTAATAATTTTAGTTTTTAATTACAGATCAAACATAGTCTGATAAACTGGGTAATTAAAGTAAGGGGTGAAGGTTCAATGAGTACTAAAACTTTAGAGAGGGAGGCTAATTATGATAATAAAAAGATTTTCCAAATTTTATTTTTATTTCCTAAATTATTAATTTATCAATCATTAAATATAACTATCAAATTTAAGTAATGGGCCATCAGGCCTTGCTGCTGTACAAAGTTAATCATTTGAACAATTAATTGATTGGATGAGCTCACAATACAATTCCTCCACATATTTTTTCTTAAAATTAGGTCAATTCTGAGATCATGGGCAGGTATTATTCTGAATTCCATTGCTTTTACTTGGTTGATTATCTTTTTGGACTGGTTTACTTATTAATTAATGAAATAAAAATGAAAATTTGGTAATCCTCACCCCCTCCCATAGTAAATAGCAGGGGAGGGTATTGCCATTTTATATTTTTTTTGACAAAAATTAAAAATGAATTGAGTGGAAAATAGTTTTTAGATTTAGATACATGTAAAAATAAAAATATGAAGAGTTTTATAAGAATAAATTGAGTTTTATTCACTAGCCTCTATAGTGGGCTATATCAAGAATTGTGATTGAAGTGAACAGATGGCTATGATGTTTCACTTGGTGTATATATCTACTTTTAAATCACTTACACTGAGGAAGCTCTCAAGACAATTTATGGCAGCATAATACCAATTTGGGCTGAATTGAAAAAATTCCACAGAGATTTTTATTGCAGGATCCTACACAGGGTGAAAAAACCCTGAACTAGATGTCTAGTTCAGTTTTTGGTTGCAGGGTACACTTCTGTATCTGTTTTTTTGAGAAGCTCTGTCTGGACCCATAAAGAGTGACACTGGTTGTGCTTAATTTATTCTCTGATTTTGGAATATTCCCTGCTGGTGCTTTCTTCCCCTCTTCTCTCATCCATGATGAGTTTTTAACTTGATATCTTCCTTTCCCCCCTTCACACTTTACCACTCACACCCTCTACTATACTCCTTATTTAATCATTCTTACTGTCTCCCATACCTAATTTCTATCTCAATGCTGGGGTCTCTCTCTACATACCTTACTGGCCCACTTTTGAATCTCCATCACACCTTCAACACCCTTTATCTTTCTCTCATCCTCTTTTAAATGCCTTTTTCACACATCCACACAGAACTTCTATCCCACCCAATGAAAAATTTCTTGCTTCTCAGCTCATACAGCACCTCCCTCTAGATAAAATCAAGTAAAATCTTCAATGTTTTCCTCTTCTTAATTCTGAAAATCCCTTTCAACTTACATGAAAAAGAAGTGGACCCCTCTCATGCCATAGCAAGCAAATAAGTATTTACCACTGTGGAATATTAGAATATAGTCATCTCATTCTGAACAGGACAAGTAGTACATCTAAGGAGGGGGACTAAACTCCACAAAATACCACTCTCTTCTAATCTTGTGACTGCCTCATATTGTCTCTTCATTATTCTCAAGTCCCTTTTCAATGCTTCAATGAAATCTAGCTTAAGAGCCCATTTTCTGCTGTTGGTAAATGGTCTTATGAACCATCCAAACTTTCTCCCCAGGGTCCCATTAAACTGAGGCTTAATTTCCAATTAAAGCAAAGTGAATATACCCTAGAAAACCACTTTGAACCCCAGCCTACTGAATGGGTCCCTTCTGCATCCCTCACCACAATTCTATCTCAAGCTTTAAATTCCCATACTTGCTGATTTTTTTACTGTAGTATAAGGAATGTTACCAGAGCCAGATTGGGGCTCTTTAAGAAATTTTTTTTGCATAAATCCACTAAAGGTGTTGATACCCAGTCCACTAATCCCCCCATCACCTCTTAGACCTCTGCCTTGGAGTGCCCTACCCCCTCTTTCTGGCCAACTTCATAGATTTAATAATAGTTTCAAGCAAGTAATCTTGATGGGTAATCTGCAAGAAGCATGGATAATGCATTTCTCCCCTATAAACTTCATTTTAGATGAAAGATATGTCACCTCTTTATTTTAACCACCTCCTTTATGTCACCTTTCTTACCTCTATTTCTTCTTTCTAAAAATCACCTCCACCTCCACCTCTCCCTCTTCTTGCTCAATGCCATCACCATCACCACCCCCTTTTCTGGCTCAACATCACCACCATCCATGAAAATTGAGGATGAGGAAGAATGAAAAGGGGGAAGAAGGAGTAAGAAAGGGAGATTTTAATGTCAAGCAAACAGAAAAATAAAGACCTCTGAAATCACTACTCCTAGAGTCATGCCCTTGTCTCAAAAAGTGACATTCAACGTGCTTTCACAAAAATGCAACCATGTAAGAAATAGGGAAACAAAACTGAACTTGAAATCTAGTTCACACTTTTTACCCCTGTATAATATGAGAGAGAGAGAGAGAAAGAGAGAGAGAGAGAGAGAGAGAGAGAGAGAGAGAGAGAGAGAGAGAGAGAGAGAGAGAGAGAGAGAGAGAGAGAGAATAGTAAAGAGGAAGAAGAGGGGCTCAAATTATGGAGGGCCAACATTTGACAGAGAAGACAATAGGAAAATAAAAAAGTAAGAAAATTGTAAAAGGTATGAACTGATAATATAGAAATTATGTTTCATAAAGAAGGGAACAAACATAAACTTAAAGGGTTTAATTTTATACAGATTGAAAAAGAGTATTGATAGTAAGGAGACTAAGATTCAAAAGAGATGAGCGAGAAGTGAATAAAAAAATTATGAAGATTGTGAGGTAAAGGCAAAATAGCATGAAATAAAAGGTAGTAAGAAAAAAAAACTGGTCAGAAAAAATGTACTATATCACATTAAGAAATTTATTAAACAAAGAGGGTGAAAGCAAGAATTCAAGGTAAAAGCAACAAAGTAAAAGAACAAAGAACTCATGAAGATTGAAGAGAAAGAGGAGAAATGAATGATGGGAAGATGGAGTAAGAAAGGGTGATTTTAATGTCAGACAAACAAAAAAATCAACTGTTTTGAAATGGCTACTCCTATAATCATGACCTTGGCCCAAAAAGTGACATTCCATGTTTTTTCACCAAAGTGAACCCATGTATGGAATAGGGTCACAAAACTGAACTCAATGTCTAGTTCTCACTTTTTTCCCCTGTGCTACTGTGAGAAATAATATTTTTTATGGAAAATGGAGTGATGATGGATCAAATAATGTAGCAATTGAAAACCATGATAAGTATTTTTGAATGTTTGTTGAAAGCTAGTTTCAGGAATTTCAGAAATTTCCAAATTAAATATTGTTGTTGATGGTGAATAGAAAGAATTTGTGAATAAAGGTAGAAGCTCTCTAAAAGGTGACTCATATAAGCCAAATCTAATTCAGAATCGGAATCTGTATCAGAATCAACCATAAGATCAGGAGAAACAGCATTAGTGGTTGTTTGAAGCTGTTAGAAAAGTGAAGGAATTGTGTTTGTGTTTTGGGGGGGATAAGGTCAGGAGTAATTAAGGGTGGAGTATGATGATAGGTGAGCCTTAAAACTTGATGCATTGTGTACTGTGCATGTATAAATGAGCCCCTAAGTATTTGGTGAATAAAAAATTTTAAGGTATGGGCATGTGCATATCTGGTGCTGACTAACCAAGATAAGGGGATGGAGTGCTTGAAAGGCTTGGATGTACCCAATAGATGGTGTGTTAAGGGAAGAAAATGCTGCTAAGGTACACCTGTTATTTACAGGTGTAATTCAAATTATAATGACTTACTTGTTACCTTTTTGGGACATGCTTGAATGGTGTATATGCTAATGTTTGACACCCCCTATTATGTCCCTTTTGATAATGGTATTTATAATATATTATTGTACATTCTCTTGAAACATATTTCTTTCCATAAAAATACAATTAAAATCTCTAATTAATCTATCCAGAAAAAAGAAAAAAAAGTGTTTTTGGTGTAAAATATATCAATATATGAACAAAGAATGATAACTAGTTTTGGTTAGAAAGAAATTAAAATAAAATAAAGGAGAGTCTTATTTGTAAAGGCAGAGGTCTAACTTTTATTACCCTCTTGTATTTTAACCTGGCACATTTTGTTTTTTCAATTTTTACCTGCTAGAAAAATGATAAAACTAACTCTTAACCCAAACTCTAACCAATGACCTCCAATCCTAACTCTTACCCCTTACCCCTTACTTCTTTCCTTTATCTCTAATCTGTATAGAATGAAAGCAATTGAAGTCTAACCCTAATTTTTAAGAAGGAAATTATCTAACAATAACATCATTGAAAAGCAGCCATGAGCAATAGATACCTCTAACTCAGAGAATATACCCCTATTGCCTCAAATATTTTACAACTAAATGCATATTACCTGCGTTGTTTGTTCCCTAAATTCATTATCACACCCTCTTTTTGAAAATTTTACTAAGGAATAATTATACTTAATATTTATCCCTTTCTTTAACTTAAACTCACACTTCAACTTGAGTAGATGGCACACATCTCACTTTACAGACACTCACTATGAAATATAGGGGGTGGACTTGCTAGCAAGTCCTCAACCTGAAATCAGATGGAACTCAGACTGAGCTCATACTGAACCCATACTGAACTCTACTTGAACACCCACATAAAGCTTTTCTGATGAGTGGTGTTAATACCTGATTGTATGGTTTTTTTATCAATAGCTCAATGTGTGTTCAATATGTGGTGAGTTTGGGTCCAAGGTTGCAGACTCGCTAGCAAGTCTGCCCCCCATATTGTGTGGTGACTACTTCATCAAAGAATATCTAGCAATGGAAGAAGAAGAAACAGCTCTTTCTCATATATATAATGATTCTCCAAGCCAGAAAAAAATAGAAATACATTAAAACCAAGTTGAAGGCCATTAAAAATTGATGCAAGACTATTTTACTATTAATTTTACATACAACAGGTTTATCTTTGAATGAAAATTCCATATAAAAAACTTTTTTTACAAAATTTGTGACAATCTTCAAACACAAAACTATTTCCAGATATGGAAATAAGTAAGTATATTTTTTAAACATTTTTAGATATAGAATATTGAAATTTTAACAGTATTGTTGTGGTAAAGTGTGTTTGAAACCACAACAAAAGCTGACTGGTGTGCTGTGCATGCTGGCATATGGGATTGCAGCAGATGGTACTTATGAATATTTTTGCATTGGAGAAACTACTTCACTAAAAACACTTAAAATATTTTCTAAAGAAATAATCAATCTATATAAAAATGAATACTTATGTGTCCCAAATTTGAAAGAAAAAAGAAAATCTTTAAAGAGTATGAAGAATATGGCTTTCCAGGCTTCTTGGGGTTTATCAATGGTATTATCGGCTGGTTTTCTAGAAGAAGGAGAATATGGGGAAGAAAAAGTGAAAAGTGAAACTAGAAAAAAATGGAGAAAATGAGCAAATAAATGGATAATGACAACTTACTATTTGGGATTTATATGGGACTTTAATAAGTAAGTTATACTTCTCTCTGCTATTAAAAAACAATTATTAATATTGAACCACTCTTAAAGCAAACTTAAATGTACATATACTATTAATTTTGAAAGGGAGTAAAACTGCAATTAAATTAATAAAATAATTATATTTGTTAACTATAATAGTTGTTGAATATGGAAAAGTAATGTAAGTAACGGGGCTAAAAGGGAATAAACAGTGCCTTTATATAGGTGAAAGGCTCTCTGAAGTGCCATCAATATGTAATTGCAATATTAAAATAACATAAAACAAAATAAAGATAAGTGCAACAAGAATATGAGATTGAAATGAAACAAGTGACTAAAACAGGAGTAAGAACCCAATGTGTCCACCCATTAAAGCTTCAAACAATGTAATAAAATTAAGTGAGATATTTAAATTAGTATGAAACAGAAGAGTTAAATTATTATAATTTTAAAACAGGTTTCATATTTATTTAAATCACCACACAATATGGGGAGTGGACTTGCTAACAAGTCGACAACATTGAACCTAAATTCATATCTAATTGAGAACACATTGAGGTAGTGATAAAATAATAAGGAATAAAGTGTGAAAATACATTGAACCTCTGATAAAGCTAGCTTGATTATTTATTGAAGTACATGTGAAATTTTTTTGAAACAATGTTCAAGCATTAAAAACACAATTTTATAATGGTATGTTGAAATAAGTCCTTCCCACAGCTGAGCCAGTCTGGAAAGCTACAAAATGTTTAAAATAATTTTATAATTTGTTGCATGTAAAACTAGACACACCCCAATTTAAATTGAAAGAAAAGTGATCTTAAATGTTCAAATAATTTTACTTTATTGTTAATATATGGTGAAATTATAAGGCACTATAGTAAATCATTCAAGAAAAATATTTTGGGAATTAATATCTTCCATTAAAGTTCCTAAGTAAGAATTTTGAACAAAAATTGAATTCTAATTATTCAAAATGATTTTACTAACCATTATTAATATTTAAAATATCTGAAAAATGTAAAACACTTATAAAAATGAATGGAATAATCCTCTGGTGATAAAATTAAGCTCCAATATAAATATCTATTCTGTTTTCTACTCAGTAAATAAAAAATATATGCATGTAATAGTATTTTTTACAATATATTAACCCTTAATCTTCAAAATATAAAAAAAGAAAGACATAAAATGAAATTTTATTGGAATGAATAGTATAAAAGTGGTTTTTTGATTTCTATTTGTTTTTTTGAATTGATTTCATTCCTGTTTCCATGCTATGTAACATATTTCTCATGTTTTATTATTATTTTATTTTGCAGAACAATATTACTTACCTCTCCATTCCTAACTTCTGTGTAACATAAAAAATTATCTTCTATATTATTCCCCCATTAAAAAATTCTTTTCTTTTCTCTCAACAAAATTCTTTCCATTATTTTAAACCTTTTCTTCTGCTATCAAACTCTCTCTGACCCTTTAAAAGCATACCTGCTCCTTTCCATTTCTTCACATCCCTATTTATCACTTCCCCAGACCTTTATGCCTGTTATGGCTCATAGAAACCAAAAGATTTTTTTGAGAAGAAAATAAAAAGGGATTGATGAGAGGTTAAGTGTAGCAAAAGGCAAAGTGTGATGATAAAAATTGGAGATATGGGTTGAAAAAAAGGGGTAGAGAGGGAAGTAAAATTGGTTTAAAGAGGCTGTAAATTTAATTGAGGATAGAAAAAGGGATCAGAATGGGTTTAATTTTTGATTGAAGTGTATTGGAAGGAGTGGGGAGCTATTTTATGGAACAAGAAACAGGTTAAGATTTGTGGAATAGGGAGTGAAAGAAAAAGGAGGAGAGAAACGTGAAAGGTGAAAGGAAGGTAGAAAAACATTTGTTGAGCAAATATGATCACATATAAATATGCTAGTAAGAGTGAGAAAATTCAAAAAAGTGGTTGAGAAAAATTGAAATAACAGTTTTTAAAAATAAGAGAGTGGATGCTATTGTATTACCAAACATCAGAATTAACCTTAATCTTATATTTCTTACTAAAGAAGCAGCTTTATTTCAATCATATGAGTACTGAGATATGGCCTTAAATTCTTCACCTTTTTATACTAAAGTGGAGACCTTCATTTAAAATTTAGCTGAAATTGAATTCTAGTTTAAGGATTTGTATAGAAAAAAGAAAAAGTAAAGAAATATTGAAATTAATCAATACATAGTAATAAATTCATTCTTTCCAATAATTTCATTTGATTAGGATAATAATTATAAATATCTTTGAAAAATATGTAAAATTTTATTATCTGTTAAATATTTTGAGAAAAAAAAACCTACAATAAAACTCAAAAATTTCAAAGATATCCAGTAATAACTAGAAGAAGGCATTTACATTAAATGAAATCTATAATTAAATAGTATTCCAAAAATTTAAACATGAGTTTTGGGATGAAGTTATTAAATTTTAATCTCCTATAGTGTACTGACTGTCAGTTATAGATGCTGTTCATAATCTCCATCCAATTCCACTTAAAATGTCATACAATACCTTTTTACATTTTTTAAGTTTGGACATAAAATTTTAATTTCTATATAACCATCTACAGAAAATTAATTCAATTTATTTTCAATAAATTCAAATATATTTTTTTAATGTTTCTCCTTCAATGGCTTAAGTAAATTTTTATTTTCAAAAACATTTAGTTAATAGAATCATATCTTTATATAATTTTTAATATCTTATCACAAGGTTAATCTCAGTATTGATGGATCTCTGATTAAACTCCCAATTCAAATCTCATCCTGAGCATTCTTTAAATTAACTAAAACATTAAACATATTTAATGTCTTTGAACTTTCTAAAAAAGTTTTAAGAATGAATAAACTGGTATATAATGTAAATGATAAGCTTTAAATTTAAGTACAAATGTATCTGGGAATATAGAGACCTATTAAATTAATTTGTATTAATTTTTTTTAAATGAGAGCTATAAGAGCCCTATTCATAAAAAAGTATTTTATTTACCCCTATATATACTGATAAAGAGATTATCAAGCTTCAGGGTCTGTCTGTAGCTTATATTTGAATGAATTGGTATATCTATATTCTTTCAACTACACTGAAAAAACCTAGCTCATGAAAAAAATAATTTTTTTGATAATGTTTCCTAATGAGTTATAAATTTTCTTTAATTTTTATGATGCCTTTTTAAAAAATATTAACTTTACTTCTTTTATTTTATTTAATCTGACTTTAATTTATTTTATTCTATCATACTACATAATACTGTATTATAATATACTATATTTCATTTCATTTCACTTACTATTATTCTATTTAATTTAATTTAATTTAATTTATTTTATTTTAGTATATTTTATTCCCTTACATTGTAATTTAATTTTTATTATCTTATTTTATTTCAAAAGGTGATATTACATGTTCAAATAAAAGTCTTTGAATTCTCAAAATGAGCTGGTGAACCCTGATGTAAACCCATTGAGAAGAGTTCACAATCCAATTTCATGCATGTGACCTCTGATCTACAGCTTTACATCAAATTTCACCAACCATTTTTATGCATGTGTACTCTGATCTACGGCCATACATCAGAGTACCAAATGCATTTTTATGCATGTGTACCCTGATCTACAGCTGTAAATCAAAGTTTACCACCCATTTTTATCCATGTGGACTCTGATCTATGGCTGTACATCAGAGTACCACATCCAATTTTTTGCCTGTGAACTCTGATCTACATCTGTAAATAAGAGCTCACCAGCATATTTAACCAACTTAATGCTTCTATATGTCTATACAACAGCATCCATCAAATCTAATAAATTGAATTAAAAGAAATTAAGACTTATTATAATGTAATTGAATATAAAAAAGACAGATAGATGAGTATAATAGCTTGAATTAAAAAAGATAAATAAAAATGGTATAAGATGGGATAGAACAAAATAAATCATTATTATATATTTTAAAAAATACTGTAATAAGGTGCAATAAAATAAAATAAAATTCTAATAAACAAAATAAAATCATATAATACATAACCAAATACAACTCATTATAATAAAATACAATACAATACAATTTAATTTGAGGTAATAAATTAAATAAAATAAATGTTTTAAAATATAATAAAATAAAATCAATTTAAAAAATTACATAATATAACATAAAATCAATTCATACTGAATTTTTTTTAAATATTTTATTCAATATAAATTTTAATATTTATATGCAATTTAATTTTTTGTATGCATATTCATTATTTCATTGTATATAAATATTCAATATTAATTTTGAATATGCATATTCATTGAAATTTTTCATGTACATTCTTTTTTGGATGAATATTCAAAATTATATTCATTATACATATGAATTATCAATTTGCATTTAAATACTGAATACCACTCAGCAAGTGAATATTCAATTTTACTTTTCCTGACTTAAAATAATGTTACATTACTGAAAAATATCAAAAAGTGAATCAAAAAAAATTCAATTTAGAATAGTTCTCTGAAATGTGTAGTTTTGAAAATTCTGGTAATTTTTTTCAAAAAATATTAAATATTTAAGTATGATTTTTAATATGTTTCAATCTATTTTAAATAAGTAATAAATAAGAGTAAAAATATCACTTGAAATATTAAAATTTTAAATGATTTTTCAGCTCCATCTTAAACTATAATATAAAATACTCAGTTAAAATTATGCGCTTAAGGTGTACAGTGTTTGGAATGATTACTGAAACTCTTTTCATTCAAAATTTAAGATAAGTTCATTTCACTTTCATTATGATACCACAAAAGATTCAGCTAAGTTTTTACAATAGTTTGAGCTGGTTTTCAAGCATAGTTCAGTAAGAGTTCCATCAAAGTTCAGTCTGAGTTCCATCTGACTTCAAGTTGACAACTTGCTAGAAAGTCCCCCCCCAAATATTGTGTGATGAATAATAATCAGTTTAAGTGAAACATAAATATTAAATCATTTTGATGCAAAGAATTAATGTAATTAATTAACTTAGTATAAAACATGAGTAATTGACTAATTTAAACATATTTACTAGTATAGTATTTATTTTAAATCAAACAAGTAATTACATTAATGAAATCACTAAGTTTTAGAGTAAAACATAAATATTTTATTCAAAAAAGTGTTTAAACTTGTTTATTTACTTTGGTTACACAATTTTGAGTCAAAAAAGCGCCCATTAATTATTGGTTGTAAGATATGAGGTGTATTTACTTAATATATATAATAGGGGGTATCAAAGTTAGAAATTTGTAATTATTCAAAAGGTATTTCACAACACAAATAGAAAGCCACAAACTTGACACCAATTCTCAGTAAAAAGGTGTTTTTGGGGCACAATATGGCATATTTTAAAAAATAATCATGTTTGATTTGGTGGAAAAAAGAGGTATTTTGAAATGGAAGATTTCTAACTTTGACACCCCCAAATTAATTTACTTATTAATTAAATTATAATTTAATATAATTACTTATAATTAATATATAGTGTGTAATTAATTATTTATTAATTTATTAATGTTAAGTACATAAAAAAGCGCCCATATGCAATAGAATATTATGTATTATATGCTTCTATAATTGTATATACAGTTTATTTAGTAATAAAACTTATATAACACTTACTTTAATTATATTATTATAATATTGTTATATAATTTTATTTTTCAACATAATATTAATCTTTATATATAATTTGCATACATTTTTGCTTTCATTTAGGTCTAAGTAAATTAACATAAGACTTACTGGACTCCTGACATAGCCTGGCTGACAACAATTCACTGAGATTAGAAGAACTTTCCAGAAGCATGGGATGGATAACTTCAAGGCAAATAGAAAACTCCAACCATCACCAGAAAAAAAAGGTTGGCACCTGATTGCAGGTGCCAATCCCTATCTTTGATTCAATTCAGTTCTAGCTCAGCTGTAATTCTTCTGGCAAGACCGCCCACTGAACACTGAGCATGCTAGCTTGCATGGAATCAAATATGAGTTATCCTTGTGTAACAAATGGATTGAGGGATTGGCACCTGCTAGCAGGTTCCAGGTTTTTTTTTGTGGTGTATGATTGTAAGAAAAGTATGTGCAAGAAAAATAAGTGTAAGAAAAATATTTTGCAACCATGTAAAAAAAGTTTTTTTAAAAAAATAGGAAAAAATTAAAAATGAAAAAAATAAAAAAAGAAGAAGAAAAATAAGAAGAAAAGAAAGAAAAAGAAAGAAAAGAAGGAAGAAAATAAGAAGAAAAAAATAAATGAAAAATCATGAAAAATAAATTAAAAAATTAAAAAAAAAAAATAATAAATAATAAATAATAAATAATAAATAATAAATAATAAATAATAAATAATAAATAATAAATAATAAATAATAAATAATAAATAATAAATAATAAATAATAAATAATAAATAATAAATAATAAATAATAAATAATAAATAATAAATAATAAATAATAAATAATAAATAATAAATAATAAATAATAAATAATAAATAATAAATAATAAATAATAAATAATAAATAATAAATAATAAATAATAAATAATAAATAATAAATAATAAATAATAAATAATAAATAATAAATAATAAATAATAAATAATAAATAATAAATAATAAATAATAAATAATAAATAATAAATAATAAATAATAAATAATAAATAATAAATAATAAATAATAAATAATAAATAATAAATAATAAATAATAAATAATAAATAATAAATAATAAATAATAAAATAAATAAATAAATAAATAAAAAATAAGAGATATATATATATAAATATTAAAAAAAACTGAAAAAATTAGGGGGTATCAATGTTAGAAAATTTTAATTATTAAAAAGGTATTTCACAACACAAAAAAAAGCTACAGAGTTGACATTGTTTCTCTTTAAAAATGTATTTTTGAGTCACAATATGGCATATTTTAAATAATAATCATGGTTGATTTGGTTGAAAAAAGAGGTATTTTGAAATGGAAGATTTTTAACTTTTATTCCCCCTATTAAATAAAAGGAAATTGTAATAAAAATAAAATGAAGAAAATGAAATAAAAGTAAAAAAAATGGAAAATATGAAGAAAATTAAAAAAATTGAAAAAAAATTGAAAAAAAATTGAAAAAAATGAAAAAAATGAAAAAAATGAAAAAAATGAAAAAAATGAAAAAAAATGAAAGAAAAATGAAAGAAGAAAATGAAGAAAAAATAAAAAAAATGATAGAGATATCACCAAACAATATTTGGGGGGGACTTGCTAGCAGGTCCTCAACTTGAACTTAGATGGAACACAGATTAAACTCAGACTGAACTTATAATGAACTGATAATGAACTTTACTTTTAACTCATCTTGAGTTCTTAACCAATAATGGATGAGTCTGTGCTGGAATAATCGTGAAATTTTAATAAATAATTTATACAAATAATGACAAGGGAAGATTTAGAATCTGATCCATTCACATAATTTTTTTCATAAAACACAATTTAATTTTCATTTTGAAATTCACTTGATCATTAAAAAGACTGAAAATTATACTATTTATTTAAAAAGAATCACTTTTAACCTCTCTAATGATTTTATTAGTTTTTTTTTGAAAAAATATATATAATAATATCAGTGGTTCTTTTTATTGAAAACTCCTTTTAACCAAGAATTTGAAGCTTTCATATTTTAATTTAAAGCATATTACCTGATTTTTTTGTATTTTTATCATCTCTGATTATGCAATATGAATATTTTCAGATCAATGGATTTATTTAACAAACATATTGAACCATTAAAATTCTCAAGTATTTTATTCTATAATACTTTGAAAAGACTCATAATTAAAAAAATAAAAGATAGCAATATGTTTTCATAATTTCTGTTTCAATGAAGTTCTCTCATAGCTTCTTTACACTAAGCACTAATAATTAATAAATTGTTTTATTATAAGTTTAGAAAGAAGTATAATTTTTTTACCAGTGGATTTTAATCAATTTTTTTAAATTTTTATATGCAAGAAGATGATTAAAATTAAATGAAAATATATTTTTGCTCTTTTTTTTGTTCTATTGAATATTCAACTACTAATAATTTTTGCAATATAAATTTATTCAATGTAATACATATATTATATTCTGAAACTTTTCATGATTTATTTCATCAAAATTGCATGTAAATATGGTTATTTGGTAGAGTAATCTCATGAGTTGAAATAATAAATCACTACTCAGTAAATTATTCATATGAAAAACTGAAATTCAAGCTAGATGTAAAAATTTAAAGATAATTAAAACAAAGTAGTACAAATTTATTTAAACTTTAATTTTAGTGCTTGATTTTGCTCCAATGCTGTATTGTGGGATAATTTCAGTGTTAACTTGGGAATAAGCACCATATATTTAACAAATTGTTATCATTTTAAAAAATGTGCTTCATATAAAATTTTTGATTGTATTATTGTTCAAGAACTGAATTAAATAGGTAGAAGTGGTACTTATTCATCATTCTATCAGTTTCAAATTCAAAAACTATTATATGATATTTATTTTTTAAAAAAGACACAATATGTACTTTAGATTATGCCCATGTAGCAAAGCAGCTGTAAAGGCAATCATAATTTGATTAAAAATAATATTATTCCATATTTAAAATGGATAGAAGAAATATTTCAATTCTATGGTGCTGAAAAATAAATTAAGTGAAATTTTTCAGGTACACTTTTTTAGTCTTTAGAATAAAAGTTTTGATAGGAGTAATTCACAACTGAACACTTACACACAATTCTAAAATTAAATATATGGGTTCAGGGTCTATCAATGATTTATTGGAATAATGATATTCATGCAGATTGGTAGATCTTATATGATGTTTCTATTCAATTTCTAAGTGTATGAAAAACAATCCCTTTGATATTCTATTTAAACAGAAGAATTTATAAATCTTCTTGAAATTGGCCTTATCACTAAGCGATTCTGGAATGATTATATTCACTATGCAATATAGGGGGTGGACTTGCTAGCAAGTCCCCAACCTGAACTCAGATGGAACTCAGATGGAACTCAGACTGAACTCATATTAAACCCATACTGAACTCTACTTGAACACCCACCTAAAACTGTTCTGCTGAGTGGTGTTCATCCCTGATTGTATGGTTCCTTTGTCAATAGCTCAATGGGTGTTCAATCTGTGGTGAGTTTGGGTCCAAGGTTGCCAACTCGCTAGCAAGTCTGCCCCCCATATTGTGTGGTGATTGTTATAAAAATTAATTTAAATAGCAATATTTCAAATCTTCATTACATATTTAAAGCATAAAATAAATATTAAAATTTGACTTTATATAGAAATATATATTGATTTAAAAGATATTTACTTATTTTTTTTTTTTACAAAACCACCAATTCCATCCTGTGAGGCCTCCCTTCAACTTACAAATATAAGTCTAAAAAATTAATATGATTCTCTGAAGACTCTATATGATGTGTACCTAAAGTAAATTTTTTTTTGAAGTACTTCAAATCTAAGCAAAATAGCTGATACCTTTTTTATATAATATAGTTGTATGAAATTAATTTAAATTTGTTTTCTTAATCTGCCATATGAAAAGAACTCATATCATAATAATATTTGATCAACTTAAAACTATTTTAAATATGATATTTTATCAAAATGATTCTTAATTTTTACTTATTTTCACAACTTCAAAGTATTTAATAAAATTTTTTTTGATATAAAAAATATAATTATTTTTATACTTAAAAATACTTAATAAAAATTCTAAAAAAGTATAAATTTTTTCTTGGATTAACTTAGCTTGAACCACACTTGGAAACAGGATTGCATTGAAAGTTCAACCTGAGTTCCACCAAAAACATGATAAATATTTTTTTTGAAAAAGTATATAGTCATTGCAATGAATAAAATTAGTAAAAGAAAGGACTCAGAAATTTTTTTCTGTTACTGAATAGATTATTGTAAATCTATTGAGGCAGATAAATTATAAAAGTTCCTTAAATTTGCAGTTATTACAGTCAATTATCCAGTTATATATAGTAATCACAAGACAAGAAATGAAGCTAAATGTTTATATATGTAGATATATCTTTTATTCAAACTTTACTTGAATTATTTAATTTAATTCAAAGATATTTTTAATTTAACAAACATATTTTACTATTATATTTAAAAATAAATACAATAAACTCATAATATACAACAGTTCAATTGTTTAAAAGTTCTTTAAATGTTTTGTTTTAGTTTTCAACTATTTGCTAAAATTTTCATATTATATTATTTATTTATATCATTTATACTTATCAGAAGCATACTGTCAATTCTTTTGTAAAAAAGCAAAATAGTATTTTGTTACCAATTATTTTATTATATTACTTTCTTAGTCTTAAAGTGCATTTTAAATAAAAATTAGTAAAAAAAGATGTATAAACTATAGGTTTAAGTTCAAAAATATCAATAAAAGATAATCATCAATCATTTTCCATATTGGCAGAATAGAGCTGTAGATTGAGGGGGTAAACTCTGATGTTTTCCCAAAGAATAGAGTACACTCTCCATTTTTTGCTACCTCAATCGACAACCTCTCAATCTCTTCACACAACTTTTTCTACCTTGTCATTTCTGTTAATTCTATTACCACACCTCACACTTTTATTTCCCTCCTGGTACATTTTCTACACCCTCTAAGCTTCAAAATCCAAGTTTAAGCCCTCCTCAATACTCCCCTTCACTCTATTTTCAATTTTAACACAACTCCTCTCCTTTTTCTACCATCCTCATTCCTCACCACTCCTTTCTTGCCTCTCCCTCCCCTACCCCACCCCTTTCAACCATACCCTATATATTTTTGCCTCAACTCCACCCCACAATTTTTATAACTAATTAAAATGCTTTTGCTTTCCACCCCCATTTTTTCACTCTTCACCCCAGACATTCTCCACCCCACCCCAATCCACCCTTTCAATTTTCATCCAACCCCTATTGCTTTCCAAATCACCCCCTTTTCTGCCTATAGAGTAAAAGGGGTTAGAAGGGGAGAAAAAGTAGTGATATCAAGAAAGTTGGGGTGGAAAGTGGTGAAGAGCGGAATAAATATGGTTTTAAGGGGAGCAGAATAAGTGAGGAGGGGTGTAATAGGATTATTAGGGGTGGAGAAGGGGGAATAAGGGTTTGGGATTGGACAGTTCTTGGTAGACTTGAATAAAATGTAAGAGGGAGAAAATTTTAGATGGGAGAAGAATTAAATTTGAAGTTTGAGGGAGGAAAGTACTTGTAAGGAAAATTTTTAAACAATGTAAGCACAAAAATTATATAATATATTTTGAGACTTTGAAATCATAATGGCATGAAACATCCCAAAAAAAACTCAAAAACATTTTTCAATATTTATTAACCATAGATTCTATTCTCATAAAAATTGGATTTATATTCTTTTGATATAATAAAGATCATGATAAGTTATATTTTTAATAGAATTGGGCCCATTTTCTGCTTTAACTTATATAAATATGGGATGTAAATCAATCTTACAAATTGGTCTATTTACTAAATTTAATTTTAAATTATTTTAAAGAGTGTTTCAACTTCTACAAATTTTTTGAAAATGGATAAATAAATAATAATATTGATTGATATAATGACAAAAGGCGTTAATTTCTCAATTTTTACTGATAAAAATTTAATGAAATATAGAAATTCAATAAATATTTTTTAATGAATAATTTCTTAGAATATTGGATGCTTTATCTATATATTCATAGGGTGTTGTGTGGGTGATCCAATCAAATAAGAAATGAACACAAAAGCTTTTGTGACTTGACTGTAAATGGCATGTTTAAAAAAAAGTGGAGTATACAGTTGAGTTTTGGTTACTGAAAACAAAAATGTGAGGAATGAATATTATGTTTAAATGATAAATTAAAAAAGATGTTAGGTCTCAAATATGCTGCAGCTCATATTATATAATGACCGTATACTACATGCAACAAGAACCATTGAATAAGAACTATTACAACCATTAGCCAATAGGTTATGGACTCATGCGGTTAAATTTCTTTTTCCTTTTCCTTCCTTTTCTCCAAATATCTCTGACTCATAGTCTTTTTAACTAGCACAGGCTAATAAAACTAATGGTCTTGTCAACCTACACACCCAATTTTCACATTTTAATTATATTTTTTTATCTCTTTTAATCTTTTTCTGTTTCATCCTCCAATAAGTTATTTTGCACCTTTTATTCTTTATTCTAGTTTTGCATCTTTTATTCTCCTTTGTTTATCTCCTTTTTCCTTACTTTCCTCTTTCATTAGGGGGTATCAAAGTTAGAAATTTGTAATTATTTAAAAGGCATTTCACAACACAAAATAAAAGGCACAAACTTGACATTAACTCTCAATAAAAAGGTGTTTTGGGGCACAATATGTCATATTTTAAAAAGTAGCCATGGTTGATTTGGTGGAAAAAAGAGGTATTTTGAAATGGAAGAATTCTAACTTTGATACCCCCTATTGTCTTGGTCATATTATTTTTAAAAAAACTTAAATAAATAAATCACATAATAATTATTAGCAATTATATTGATTCCCTATCCAGGTTTTGAAGTGAGGTTATTGGCCCAATCTCTCCAAAAGCAAACTTTATAAAAAAATATATAATTAATAAAAAAAAGTAACTGTGAAAGTGTTAGTAGCTGACCTATCAAAAATGTCTTTTTTCTCCTTCTATTCCTTTACACCTTGTATTATTATATCCTTTTTCCTTTCTCTTTCTTTTTCTCTCTATTTTTTATTTCTTTTTCCTTTTTTCTTTTCCTTTTCTCCCTTTTTTCAAATATCACAATGCTTTGAGAAAACAACACACCAGCTACTGGACCAACTATTCCTCTTTCTCAAGAAACACAACCCAACCAAAATCACACACCACAATATTAACCTAAAGCTCAACCACAACCTCTACATCAAGATAAACTACATTGCAATGAATATTCAGATGAACATGAAGTAGATTCTGACAATGAAGAACTAGCTACAAGAACCCTAATAAATCTTTAAGAAGATAGCTATATTAGAGAAAGCATCATCAAAGTCAGAATGATACTGAAAGACGGGCCATATATCCTGAAAGACAATGGCTCAGGCCACTGAATTTGGTATAAAAAGCTATGAATAATAATTTTTGATTTTAAAGGTAAACCTAACTTTTTAGAGAGAAGTAGAGCATCAAAAGCATCATTAAAAGAATGCATAGGTTGAGAGATACTAGTAAACTGAGTCAGCTCCAGAATCTGAGATCAAATAGGTGATGTGCAACCTAGAACACATGCATTCAGGAATATAAAAAGCCTTTTAAATGTCATTTCTAGAGCTGCACAAATGAATTTGGTTGAAAACTAGTCAATATGAATTTGAAAGAATACAACAACACAATATCATTAATGGAAAAAATAAGAGAAACTATAGTGGATATCCATGAAACAGGAGTTTGAGAAAAAGATATCATATGCTGCTTGTTTCAACAAATTCTACACAAAAAACCTCATTTCAGTTCAGAAGTGTTGAAAGAAACCAAAACAATAACTAAAACAGAAAACAAAAGTATCAATGTTGTATCTCTAAAAAGGTAAATGGCCAATACCTGAGATAGATTGAAACACAAAGATGAAGTAGAAAAAAGAAAGGCTCAATATCACTGCCACTGAAAACATGATGAACATACCCTCACCAAATTATGATCACCCATTGAAAAAATTCAATAACACAAAAAAATTTAAATAAATGATGTCCAAGATAGCACACTCTTGCAAGATATGGCCTAAGAAGCAACTACTCATTGTCCTTTAATTTGTTACTACTGTAACTTGGGAGGCCAAATTCAACCATAATGTTCAAAACAACAAGTCTTTCAGCGTAACTACATCATCAAATTCTCACCAAATTTGAAAATCAACTACCCAATGATAATAACACCCTCCAAAGTGCAATTAAATTTAATCCCACCAAATTCAAAAGTTTGTCAAAATACACAATCAAAAAATACAAATCATACTCAACATAACATAAAAAACAAATGGATTCATAGAGGCCAAAATACCTGCAAAGGAACAATATTTTGCACAATCCAAGTAGTAACAACACTCAAAAATAAGAAGCCAAAATCATTGAACTCGCAGATGAATCCCCTGAAGCTTCAGAAGCTTATTTTGAGTGTATCACTTTGAGTGAAACTAACACTCTTACATCTCCAATGTTTGTTACTGGAGCCACACATCATCTATCAGGTAACATCAATGAGTTAGTGGATTTCACCCTATGAAACACACCAATTTCCCTGAAAGCTGAAACCAGTGGTACCTCTCCTCTCATTACAGGCAAGGGAACAATCCACTTCCATGGACTGAATGGGAAAATCATCAATATCAGACCAGTATACTACTGCAAAGACACAAGAATACACTCATTTTACCTGTTTCTCTTATTAAAAGCAAGACTGAATTTTCTCTTGTGAACATGAATGATTTCTTAATTAGATACTAAAACAAACCAATTCTATCAGCCATGTTCATCAACTTAAAATGGACTTTTAGCTGTCCCATTACTGATACCTTATTAAATACTAGTCATCATGTACCTAGAAAAATTTTATCTGAAATACAAACCAATGAAATTAAACCTATCTCCTTTAAACTTAACTTACATGTGAAAATTCCCATCCTGAGAGTAAGAAGTAAAAACAAAGAAATACTACACAAATGGCATTGACTACTTGGACATGCTAGTCTATGACAGATAAGAGAACTAATAAACAATAAAATGGGACTAGGCTTACCTGACTCACTTCCATCAGGCAACATAATATGCAACTCTTGTGAAATGTGATAGAGTAGACAGCAATGTTTCTTAGAAACTATGGGAAGAAACACAAATCCACTGGAGATTTTAACAACAGACCTGATAGGACCATTTGAAGAAGAGTCAATTTATGGTGGATTATATTTCTTAAAAATACAAGATATAGCACCCTCTTACAGAGAATGTTATGTAATCAAACAAAAATCCAAAGCTACAATTTTTATTATTGACATCATCAAAATATTAGAGCTCCAAACTTCTAAAAAGGTAAGAATTTTATGTTCTGAAAATGTTGGAGAATTTAACAACGAACATATGGAAAGTTGCATAGCTGAAAATGGTATTGTACATCAAAATTCACCCCCATACTTTCACCAAGAAAATAGAAATATAGAACAATGCAACAAAACTTTAACTGAGATGGGGTATAAAATTCTGTTTTTCAGAAATCTTGGAAAAAGTTCTGGAGTTTTTCATTCAAGTGGGCATCCTTTTTACTCAATTGTATTCCCAAGAAAATATCCTCCAACATGACTCCCTATGAAAAGCTTTTTCAGATAAAAACTCAGCTAGATATAATTAAATGATTTGGGGAAACTGCCTATGTCCACATACCAGTGGAAAAGTGGAAGAAACTATATGACAGAGCTAAAAAGTGCATACTTATAGGCTATCCTTCAGGGATGAGAGGATAGATCTTCTGGGACCCAGAAGATAAAAAGTCTCTAGTTTCTGCCTGGGCATCTTTTGAAGAAGGTATGACAAAGTCATAAAAGATGAACCTAGATTTTATTACAAACACAGTTGAGCATACACATGAGTCAAAACTAATACTGGATGATTTTCATAGAGAAGAGGTGATAAGAGATCAAGAAAAACTTATTAAAGACATAATCAAAAACTGTGAATTTTTGGTCACAAATGTGCCAAAATCCTATAAAGGCTATCAAATATAAAGAGAAAGAACAATGGGAAAAATCTTGTCAAAATGAAATTGAAAATTTAACAAATATGCTGGTATAGACAAGAGAGACACCACCAGAGGGAGCATGTATTCTGGATGCAAGATGGGTTTTCACCAAAAAAAATGGACATTTCCACAGGAGTAACAATACCAAAATCCAGATATGTAGCAAAAGGCTTCAAACAAGTTAAAGGTGTTTATTAAATCTAATTTTGCCCCAACAGTTTCTTTCACTTCTCAAAGAATAATTTTGACAAGTGCTTCCATGTACAACTGGCCAGTACTTGCTTTCCATGTGATGGAAGCATATTTACACAGTCCAATTGATGAAGAAGTATGGGTTAGAGATCCACCTGGTTTTGATAAGATAAAAAAGCTTACAAACTGAAGAAGGCACTATATGGTACCTTTCAAGCAGAAAGATGCTGGTGGAAATATTTTGGACATCAACTAAAAAATATTGGATATGAAATTTCATTCTATGGTAACAGTGTATACTTCTTAAAAAAACATGAATTATTCAATGCTTTGAGTGCACATTAATGACAGCATTGTAATAGCCAAAAACACAGATTCACTGAAAACCCTAGAACATGATCTAAAATAAATTTTGATCATCAAATGGAAAGATAATCTGAACACCATAGTGGACTTGAAAGTGGAGAGAACACAACAAGGCTTTATTCTAAGTCAAGATGTGTTAATTCAAAAAATTCTTAAGAAAAATCACATAACTGGTATTAAACTCCATCAACCTCTCCCTAAAAATATTGATATCTCCTCATCACAAAACTCAACTTCACCAATATGGCCCACAGATTATTTATCAATCATAGGATAACTAGGCTACATTACAACAGCTACTTTCCCAGACATCAGCTATAAAGTAAATCAACTAGCACATCATGCCAAATCACCAACACTGGAACACTGGCAGGAATTAAATCATCTACTAGGCAACCTCAAATACACAAAATACAAAAAACTACATCTATTCCCTAAAAAAACAAGTGAAAAAGTGGAACTAGTTGTTTTCTCAGATGCAAACTAGGGTGGGGAGCTTTCCAGATTAATTGGGGGTATGGTCATTAAAATGGAACAAAGTTTAGTCTTCTGCTCATCCAAAAGGATGCCTTTGGTATCCACATCAACATTTAATGCTGAATACATGGCGCTAAGCGCAGATACAAGGATGGGGCTGTGGATTCAAGATATTTTATATGATCTAATCAATTTCTCCAATTTTTTCACATTAAAATGTGATAACCAGGAATTGATAAAAGTCTCAAATGATGAAGCTTCCAACAAAAGAGAAAGACACAGGGATAGAGATTTCTTTTTTTTCAATGATAAGCTTCACAAAGGAGGGAAACAATTGAATGGACACCAACAAATGAACAATTGGCTGACATTATGACAAAAACAATGAAAAAACAAGGAGAAAAAAAGTAGTTAGCCCACAGACATACCAGTTACATTTTTTACCTATGCATGAAATTGTATTCAACTTTAATTAATTAAATGATTTATGTCAGAATATGTATGGTAGCAGTATCAGTGTCTTCATCTGGAGTGAACTGGAATTAATTGAGGCACTGGTAGGAGGCACATTTATCAAGGCAAAAACTTGGGGATCACTATTAATTCTGGGAAATTTACAAGATATTGATTACTGCTAGTAAAGAATCAGGAATAGCCCATTCCCTATGGTAGCAGTATAAGTGTCTTTGTCCAGAGTTAACCAGAGTTAACATGTCTGCTGTACAATAATTTTATATATGTTAGGGTTATTTACATAATATCTAATCACTAAGTACTATCCATTATGTATATAGCAATATGGACTTATTGCAATCTATTAAGTAGCCAAATCACCATATTTACAGTGTTAAATTGTGATGAAGCTCAAATTTGAATACAATTTTATGCATAGGGAAAAAATAGGTGAGAAGTAAGGACACAGGGTAATTATTAGTATTTTAGTTTGGGGACAGACTTGGGCTCCACTATCAATTCAATTTTTTTTTTGGACTGCAACCTCTGTACTACCTTCCAAATTCCCATCAAAATCAGGTAACCAAGTGGTCTATTTTGCAGATGAGCTTCAGTTAGTGTTAGATTTCCTTCACTATCTCATTCCTTTAAGGTTAGAATTAGTTTAAGATTATTTTTTATTATCTTTGAAGTTAGAGGTATCACTCTGGTATCTAGTTAAGATGAAATGGCCGGATGAGACTAAAAAAAATAAAGACACTCTCCAAAACTGTCAAAAAGGTATTTGCTTTAAAGCCTCCCTAAATAATCATCTTTGCTCATCAGCCTGTGTAAAGACAGAAAATGGAATTTTCATTTGAATTTTCAGATTCAAAGCTCCGCTGAAAAGTTGATCACTTAGATAACAGAATTTGATGGGAATCTGGGAGGTAGTATACACGTTGCAGTTAAAAAATAAATTGAATTTATAGTGGTGCCCAAGTCTGTTCCCGAACCAAAATATTAATTATTACCCTGTGTCCTTACTGCTCACCAAAAAATATAACTGGTATTTCTGTGGGAAAACTTTTTTTTTGCCATGAAACAAACACACAAAAAATATAGTTACACCAGAGAAAAAACATTGGCACCTGATAGCAGGTGCCAATCCCTACCTTTAACTTAACTCAATTTAAGCTCAGCTGTAATTTTTCTGGAAAGACTGCGCACTGGAAAATGAGCACACTAGCTTAAAAAATATCAAATCAAATTCACTCCTAAATTAAAACTGAATATAGGGATAGGCACCTGCTAGCAGGTTCCACTTGATTTTTTGCGGTGTTATCTTCTAGAAATATTTTAATTTTTTCCTTCCTTCCTCTTATTTACCTATTGCATCTTATTAGTTGCTCCTTATCATGTATTAGTAGTATTAGCATCTAAGTCAAGGGAGTGGGTGCTAAGTCTCAACTACACTGCAGCTCATACTATATAATGACTATATACTACATGTAATAAGATTCAATGAGTAAGAACTATTACAAACAATAGCCAATAAAAGATACTGCATATGAGGGATGAATGAGGAATTTCATTAGCAATTGTCCAAATTAAAATGCAAATAGATACTGAATATTTATTGGAATGGGGCAGATTCTCTTAGAGGACTTTGTTTACCTTGGTGGAAGAGAAAAAAAATATTTTTTGAAAGAAGTTTGATGGACAGGTTGGAACATGCATTGGCACAATGACAAGTGTTTTGTGTCATGTATTGACATTTTTTATGTTGGTTTTAGAAGCCTCTTGACTACAATGTACAGCTATTTGGAGAAAGCTTTCTGTGTTTTTGCCTTCCACTCCCTTCCAAAAACATGAGTTTAAACCGCTTTTAGCGTGGGATGAGGGGCAAAAAAAGAGCAAGGTTCTCCCAAATAGCTGTACCAGAATTAAATACACGTCATGCACATAAAACACCCCTAAAAATAAACAGGGGTCAATTATGTTGGGACTGCAAGTGGTAGACTAAATGTTTGTTTGATATCAATATCAATAATGAATTACTCTGGAGACACTTAGACTATATACATATGGATGTGGTGCAGTTGAGTACTCAACACCCACTGTAGACAAGAAAGAGTTCTATAATACTAAGTTATAGACACAATTCAAAGATGGGTTGGTTCTCCTTCCTAAATATAACTTTAAAAAAGAAGTGCCTGCTGCTCTAATATTTAAAGACAGTGAAAGCACATATTGTAAGTCTGGTTATTTATTCTGGGTGTGGAGGTGGAAGTAGAATGATGGTTAATATTAATAAAGGGGATAAAAGATAAATATATTTTAATATAAGAAATAAATCTGTCAGCTAGATCTATTCTCAGTCAATCCCTCTTGAATTGTTCTATCTAATACTATCCTTTCTGTAGCAATAAAATAACTCTACAGCGCTACTTCTGGTATGCACACCCAATATGTACAAAAAATAAAATGTATCTTTTTATCTATTAATTACTAACTTACACACACACACTATTTACAAGTGAGTACTTATATATATTTGTATGTTCAGAGCCCCTTTCTTATCACTACCAACACCATTTGTTACACCAAAAGGTGTAACAAATGTGTAACAGTTGTGTAAAAGTTGCATAATAAATACATAACAAACTTTATGTCCCCTACCAATCAATAATAATTGTTATGTATTTTTTACACAACCGTTACGCAACTGTTACTTCATGTGGTGTAACAAACAAATTTGGTAGTGTATGTTTCCTTTCCCTACAGGTTTTCCTACACAATTTCAGCGCTAATACAAGTATATCAAACAGTATCTAAATGTCTCAAATATATAAGTACATTTATTAGCATGGGTTTTGGCTCCAATAGCACCTGAAACCTACACTTCTTAAGATCCCTCACTAAATAATAGGTACTGCACCGCCTTTAATACCTATTACAATTACCCATGATGGCAACACAATTATCCACTAATTGTAAAACCCTTAACACTTCAGCAAATTACTTTCCTATCTCCAGTCTTATCTTTCTTATCCTTTTCTTGAGCGCAAATTGTAAAGCCTTTTGTCTTTCTAGCACTTCTACTTATTTTTCTAACACATTTTCCATCTTCATGGGCAGGCACAGCTTCTCCCAAAAGAGTTGCTGCTAAATTAAGCATAAATTACCATGCCACCTCTATTGCCGCCTAGTAAGTCCATAACATAGATCTAGAACTGCCCATGACTTCTTATAAATACATACCATATTCCCTTGTCCTTTAGCCCATTATGTACTTACCCTAACCTTTTTCTTGCTGCGGCTTATAATTCCATAATACAAAAAAAACTGTGTGGAGAGTCTACCTTTTCTGCACTATCACTTCCCTTTGTTGTGCTCATGTAGCCATCCTACTTGACAACCCCTTTGTTGCGCTTGCTGCAAGATGTGTACCACACCGCCCCTCAACAAGACACTGATAATTGATATGGATATGTATGTTTATAGGTTATATTTATTTATTTTGTTTGATTATTATTTTTTTGGTTAAGGTAGTTGGAGGAGAGAAAAAAAATATTATTATTAATTTATGTTATTCAACTGTGAGAGGAGAGAGAAAAAAATGCGAGAGAAAGAAAAAAAATTGTGTGAAAGTAGAAAGAGAAGATAAAACTAAAAAAGGCTGAGATGTTCTAATATAGATCTAAGTGTTTTTATGTTTAGTGGTTTATTCATCACGTCAGCTAATTGTTTTCATGGTGGTACCCAGGTGATTGTTGCTTTTTGCTTGTATAGCTGCTCATTCAAATAGTAGAAATTGTGTTCCATGTGTCTAGTCCATTTTTTCAAACCCTCATTTCTGGTGGTCTTCTTTGATGCTTCATTGTAACAATATAGATATAATGGTCCTTTGAAGTCAATTATGTCTTCAAGTAAATTTCTGATCCACATGTGTCACCAGAAAACCTGCGCACAAGGTTGAGGATGATCCCAAAGTTAGGGAGATAAAAGGATGAGGGGGACTACAACTTCAAATCACAGAGGATAACCTTGGGGAAGTGATTCAAAGATAGAACTGAGTAACTAGACTGGTTTCTAATATTCTTTAAGAATAGTTTAATGTGTAATGTAGGAACACTAACTATTGTGGTAATCTCACAAAGGGTTGTAACTTAATAATCAAAGGGAAGATTTAAGTATTTAGGATTTTAATAAAATTGATTATTAAGAAATAAAAGGAAAAATATAATAATAGCCTAACAAGAGTTTAACTACTATCAAAATTATGTTTTATAATTTAATTCTAGCCAAAGTTGAACCAAAGTAACCCCCTTTAAATATCCTATTCCTCCTTGCACTTACCTATTAACCAACCAGCCACCATATTACTCACAGACCCATTTGATCCACCGGAGTTCCAAATTACAAATTAATCTAAGCCTATAATCCTTCTTTCCTGTTCCTACTTCCCAGACCTCCTAATTACCCCTTTTAAATATTGCCTCAACTTTAGCGCTATAGCACATGTAGATTTCTTATGTTTGAAAAGTATAAGCATATTTGAATTTAGGATACTTTATAGTTTTAATGGCACAGCTAATTTGAGAGCACAATAGAATGTAATCTTTTCAATATTACTTTTTGTGTATTGCTAGGAGTTAGGCTGGAATAGTGGTATAATTGAGGTATTTTTTTTTCAAGTGTCACATGGTGTGTGGCAGATGCCCGGGTATGAAATGCAAACTCTGCTGAGAATGGGAACACTTCATTATTAACTTTTTAATATCATCTCCCTCTTTTAAATATATATATATATATATATATTTAAAAAAATTTATTTATTCATTTTAATTATAATTCCTGAACATACCAACCCAACCCCTACACCTCCTCACCTTTGAGCTGATGGAGGGCTCCCCACTAGGCAATTCAAGACTCCTTGCACAGCCTGTGTTGAAAGTACAGTGTCTTGAGGTCCTCACAAGAAGTGCAAGTTTTGTTGATGGTGTCAAGTGACTTGTAACACATTGACCCTCAATGATAACACCAAGCCATTTACCTCCATTAAATTTTGGTCAATCTCTGACTTAAAGGCCATTGTTGAAGACATATGGGACATGCCTATGACAAGTGATTTGGAGGTGGATCAGTTGGAGGGCCTAATTCAGGAGGAGAGGTTGGAGATAGCTGACTTGGCTATGGATGTAGCCTTGGGGGAGTGAAAAATATTAGAGGAAAAAGTGGAAAAGGTTATTTCAGGTGCTGAATAGCAAGCAAAGGAGGAGTAGACTTCCATGTCAAAGAGATGTCAACTAATTATTGAGGAAAATTATGAAGAAGAGGTAGTGGTGGTGGAAAAGAAGCCCTTATTCCTCAAAGTTGATCATGAATTTGGGGTTAGTGTGATTTAATTTAATTTTATCACTTTGATGGTAGCTGATTGTCTCTTTTTTTTGTTGTTTTTTTGGGGGTATAGACCACGGAGGAGATTCCAGTAGCATCAACCAGTGGACCAGTCCCTGAAATTCCTGCTGAGTTCAATTGGCCAGCTGAAAATAATCCATTGAGCATTGAGGACACCAACTTGATGTTCGGAGCTTTGGATCAGCTATGGTCCAAGCAACCACACCACACTTGTCAAGGGCTCATGTGACAAGGTCAGTAAGATTGTAGATTTGGCATCGTATGATATAGCTGAAGAGTTTATGGACATTGGGGAGGTGGTACTTGTGGAAGGTGATGAGTTTTTTGAAAAGATTCAAAAGGGAATTTGACATGTCATGGAGAAGATGACGAAATTGATTCAAAGAAATTTGGAAGAAAAGATAATGTAGAAAAAAGAAAAAATATAAGGAAAAGAAAAGGAAAATATTTTATTGTTTTTATATAATTTTTTATTCTTGGATATTGTTTTATTTTTTTGTTTGATTTACTTTTTTTCCCTTATTTTTTTGATTTATTATGTAAAGAGAGGAAAATAAAAAGGAGAAGAAAAAGAAAATTTTGTGTTTTTAAGAGAGAAATTTTTAAGAGAAAAAAAAGATTAGAAATATTTTAAGGGAGAAAATTTAAAGAGAAGAAAATAAAGGAAATTTATATTTTAAAGAAGTTTGATTCCAGATTGATTTTTGAAGAAAATTATTTTGATTGTTTGAATGTTTTGATGTTTTGAGTTTTGAGGAAACAGAAAATAAAAGAAAATAGTTTGAGTGTTGAGGAAAGGAAAAGAAAGAAAAGAATTTTAGAAAAGAATATGATATGAAAATAAATTTTAGAAGAGAAAGAGGAAAGAAAAATATTTTTTTAATTATTTTATTTTTATTTTTATTTCTGGTTTTTATTTTTATTTTATTTTATTTTATTTTATTTTTATTTTATTTTATTTAAAGTTTTAAATTTAGTCTTAAAGAATTATAAAGAAATTAGAAATTGTAAAAAGAATAGATAAAGAATTTAATTTAAGATTTTAAATGATTATGAAGTTTTTTGTTTGAAAGATATTTTACAGATTTAAGTTTTAAGTTTTTAGAAAAGAAAAGAAAAGAGAGAAGAAAAGAAAGAAAAAAACAGAAAAGAGAAAGAAAGAACAAAAGAATTTAAAGTTTAGGTTTTTAAGGATATTTTAAGTGAAAAGATTTGATAAGTTTAGTAGCATTAGAAACGTTAATGGCTGGTTCCCATGATATCTTATTCGTATCATTGAGGTAGCCTTCCCATTCCAGGAGGTATTGAAGTTTCCCTTTGTGCCTTCTTGAATCAAGAATCTGGCTTACTTCCCACTCTAGATGATCTTCTACTTTGACTGGTTCCAAAGGAGGATGGTTCTTGCCCGGGAATATTTCTCAAGCCAGTTCCAAGAGAGATACATGAAAAACAGGATGAATTGATTTCCACTTTGGAGGTAGCTTGAGTTAAAATGCATTTTTTGAGATCTTAGCATGAATTTCAAATGGACCCAAGCACTTTTCAGAAAGTTTTCTAGATTGTTGAGTTGTTCAAATGTTATTTGCATTGAGCCATACTTTTTTGCCTGGTTTAAAGAATGGAGCAGATTGTTAATGATTGTTGGCCTGTTCCTTTTACCTTTGATTCTCCACTTCCAAGTTAGATTGAAGTTCACCTTGAATTTGTGAAATTTTTTGAAGATAATGTCCAGCAGGATGATTTATTTCTACATGAATAAGATTGAATTGAGGATGTTGTCCATAAATGGTTTTGGAGAGAGATTGTTTTGTCAAAGAATGTGTTGAGTTATTATAAGCAAATTTGGCCAATGGTAACCATGTGGTCCAATTGTCTTGTTGATAATTAACATACATTCAAAGATCTTGTTTGAGGATTGGATTAACTCTTTCCATTTTCCCATTTGTTTCAGGGTGATAAGCAGTAGAAATATTCCTTGTAATATTTAATTGTCAAAATAATTGGGTCCAGAAAGTAGAAACAAGCAAAGAACCTCTATCTGAAATAATATCATTGGGTAATCCATTTTTAGAAAATATGTGTTCTAGAAATAATTTTTCTAATTCCTCTGCTGTCGCAGTAGTAACAGTTTTAATGAAAATTGACATTTTAGAAAATCTATTGACTATAACTAATATACTATCAAAATTATCAGATGGAGGTAATTGAGAAATGAAATCCATCAAAATTGATTCTCAAGTTTTATGTCACCAGAAAACCTACGCACAAGGTCAAGGGTGTTCCTGGGAAAGTGAGATTGGAGGAAGGAGTTTAGAGACTTCTTCGAAGTACAGAGGAAATACTCGAGGAAGTGATTCAAAGATGAGTCGAAGGAAAAGCTGATTCTTTGAGGTATGTTCAATAAGAATCTTAATATAATTTAAAGGTAATATTAACATTCTTAGGATCTCACAAAGGGTTGGAAACTCAATAATCAAAGATTTAAGTTTTAGAAATGATTACTGAGAAAATAAAGAAATGTACAATAATAATGATTTAACCTAAAGCTTTACCGCTATTAACTTATATATATGTTTTATAATTTAATTCTAAAGAATGTTGAACCAAAATCCCATCCCTTTTATATCCACTACTCCTCCTCACATTGACCTCATGCCCATCCATCATTCTGCACACCACAGACCTCCGAAAAACACCCGTTACACCTGGACCCTCCTCACTAACATCTGTTAATCCCTTGACCCTCCACTAACCATCCCGTCCATGCTCACTACCCCTGTTAATAACCCACAGACACACAATAAACCTTTAGCAGAATATTGCATTGGACGTTGCACTGTGTGTCACCTATCAAAAAAAAACTGAAAACACTATTGAGAGATTAACTAATTTAGATTTAAAGTTTTAGATTAGCGCGGTTGAATAGCAAGTACACAAAGGAAGGTTTCAGTTGCTATGTAGAATTGCTTCTGCGCTTTGCACATGGATTTAGACCTCGTTATTATTGATTTAATGAGCTGCTTTTGCCTTGAGTGTCACATGGCGCATGACAGTTTAGAGGGAATTGGAAGTGGTTAAAGCAACCCATACTTCCTATGTTGAGGTACTTTGTTCCTATTAAATTCATAACCCTTGATTTCTCTTGTCATTCCTGGCCAGAAGAAATCCTTCACTATTAACTGGTAGGTTTTGTCAACCCCAAAATGACCAGCTAATGGAGAATCATTTCTACTATTGAAAATCCATAATTTTATATCCTTATTATTGTGGATGACTACTCTACCTTCAAAGACTAATAGACCTGATTTGATACTGAATATTTTGGCCCCTTGCCTCAAGAGCATTTTGTCTTTAATCCCCACACAATAATCATCTTTTGCTTAAGCTTCTTGAATGTTGGATAGTGGATTTTAAATTTTTTGAATTGATGAGTTGTTAACATTGATTCATTAAAAATTGATTTGAGATTCACTGGGTTCTTGTTATTGAATGCCTCTCCCTGCTCTGGGTAAATGTCGTCCTGACATGATAATATGTCTGGAACTATGCAATTTTTTCCTCAGCAATAGGAAATAGTAAAAGAAAATTCAGATAAAAATTCAGCCCATCTGGCTTGATGTCACATCAAGATTTTGGAAGACATAAAGTATTTTAAAGCATTATGATCTGTTAAAATTTGAAAAGAACTATTAAGACTGAGAAGAAAAGAGTACCATTTTCTCAGACAATGAATAATAGCAAGTAACTCTTTATCATGAATTTTGTAATTTAACTCTGCTACAATAAATTTGTGTGATTTCAGTGCAACAGGATGAAAAAATTTTGTTTCAGGATTTAATTGGGATATAACCCCTGAAATAGCATAATCACTAGCATCTGTCTCAACAATTGTCAAAGCAGAAGGATCAAAATGTTGAAGGATTGGAGCTGTGGTGAACGCAGACTTCAATTCCTCAAATTCCTTTTGTGCTGTATCAGTGAAAACCAAGGTAATATCTTCTCTAAGAAGAGAAGTGAGATTTTTAATAGTTTTAGAGTTATCTTTAATAAATCTTCTATAGAAATTAGCAAAACCTAAAAACCCTTGTAAGGATTTTACAGATTTTGGCTCCAGCCATTCCAATATTTTATTAACTTTTCTATAATCCATGACAAGGCCATCAGTGGATAATTTAAGACCTAAAAAGTCATTAGAATTTAGGTGTAATTCTCACTTAGTGTGCTTGGAGTAGAGCCCATGCACTCGAAGACAATTGAGAGCCTGTTGGACATGTTCAATATGTTCTTCAAGGGTCTTTGAAAAAATTAAAATATCATCTAAATAGACAACAACAAATTTTTCAACAACATAATGAAATACATCATTGACAAAATTTTGAAAAAATGAGGGTGCATTAAATAACACAAAAGGCATAACTAAATATTCAAAACTACCAAACCTAGTGCGCATTGCTGTTAAAGGTTCATGGCCTTCAGCAATCTGTATAAGGTTGTAAGCGCCTCTTAGATCAATTTTAGAAAAGAAATTAGCACCACTAAACAAAGTAAGGAGTAAAGACATAGGAGGTACTAAATATACCTTCTTCTTAGTTACTGCGTTGATTTTTCTATAATCAACGCACAATCTAAGACTTCCATCTTTTTTCTTGATAAAAAGATCTGGAGAGCCAGTTGGGGATTTACTGGCTCAAATCAAATTTTTTTCCACATTATCTGCAATTTAGTCCCAAAGAACTTGAGATTCATCCTTCAATAGGAAGTAGACCGGACCTGCTGAAGGTACTGGACCTGCTAACTCTATTTGATAATCGTAGGGCCAATGAGGCAGTAGCTTGTCAGCCTTACAGACTGAAAATAGGTTGAGGAGGTCATGATTAACTTCCAGTATAGTTAATTTAATGGCTTCAATATTGATTTGGTCATCCTCTTCATCATCCAAGGAGTCTGTTGAGGGTAGACCTCAATTTAAAGAGCAAGTATTGTTTACCTCAAGGCTATTAAAAACCTCTTCTAGTGAAGTAACCAAGCTAGAAAGGTTAGCCAAATGCTCATTTAGAGAAAAATTATATGGTTGAAAATCATCTGGAAGAGATATGTCCTCTATCAGGACATGGTCAGACGGGTTGTTTAACTCCCTGTTTACCCACATTTAAGAATCAGAAATATACTTAGAACAAGGGGAAATAAATCCCTCTGACCAATTAATGTCAGGATTCCAATGTGTTAAAAAGTCATGGCCAAGAATGGTATTGTCTATTCTTGGGGTACCCAAGACTGTCAATTCCCACTCAAAGGAAGGAAAATTCTGAAAGTTGAAAACCCATAAAACTTTCTTACTAACCCAATACTTGGGTTCCTCTGATTCAACCAAATAAATTTGAATTCAATTGGTATCTACAAATTTCAGCTTAAGTTTTTTGGCAAAAGAGAAACTGATAAATGAAATTGAAGCTTCAGAGTCAATGAGACAACTGAAGGGTATATCCTCCTTAAAAATAATAAATCTCAAATGGTTAATGGCAACTCCAGTCCTTAAGACATGGAGGTTCTGTGCACTGGGAGAAATAAAATATTTTTCTTTGCACACAAGTAAACTATTCTCTAGTTTTTTGAATTTGAGCTTTTACCTTCCCTTTCCTTCAATTTTGCACAATCTTCCAACTTGTGTTAACCCCCACAATACATACATAACCCATTATCTTCCCATCTTTTCTTTCAGCTTCTTTTAGTTCCCCTTTTGGGTCCAATACCTTACTGATATTTCCAGGAGTTGAGATTTTAGGTTTAAATTTTTCCATTCCCTTGTGACTGGGTTTGTATTGGGTCAATTGTGTTGGTTGGGAATGATTTTTTGAAGGAGGCCCAGATTTGAAATTTGAGCCATAATATTTTTGCATGTGATGCCTTTGTTGAAGTTTTCATTGATGCACGCTGTTGAGTTCAAGAGTCCTATCCATTAAGTCCATCAAAATCTCCATTTTACGCCTGTGAAGATTCAATTGGTCCAGAATCCTTGAAGAAAGTCCCTTTTTGAAATGATATTTGAGGGAAGCATCATTCCAACTAACTTGAGTTTGAAAGTCCCTGAAATTTGAGATATACTCAGAATATTTACCATTATTGCTCATGCAAAGGAAATCAAGTTCGATCTTTCCATTGTTGGTTTCATTGGGGTCACCAAACAACGTAAAAAGTTGATCCTTGAACTTTTCCCAATTATTAATGAGTAAGTGAGGTTTGCTCAAAGAAATCATGAGTAGATAGGGCTCAAACCACTGTGACACCTTTCCTGATAAGTAAGAAGAGGCATAAATGACCTTGGAGCAATCTGTACTAAAGATTCAATGGTCATTGTGGAATAGTAGCTTGCATGTCTGTAAGAAGTGATGCAACCTGTCAGGATTCTCTCCATCAAACTTATCTGGAGATTTAATCAAAGGATTTTTGAACTTAGATCCTTCAGATGAAGGAGGATTAGTGATGGTTTTAACCAGGAGTTTCATGAAGTCCTCCCATGAAGTATTTTGGCCAGGGCTTGAAGATTTGCCTGAAGGTCCAGCAGCTGGGGCTGATGGTGCCTTGTGCATAGTATCCTTGCCTTCATCTTCTTCACTGGAATCCTGAAAATCCTGAGGGATGTCTTTTACAGATTGAATTGAATTTTTTCACTCCATTACATCAAGAGGTTCAAGGGATTGAGTGCAAGAAACAGGACATAAGGAGGTTGGCCCATCCCTAGCGCAAGCTCTAGTAGTAGCGCCAATGGGAGGAGGAGTGCATCGAAAATGGGCCATTTAGATTTAGCACCTGTAAATTGTAGTAGTACAAAGAATGAGAAATATGGAGAATTAAATTATACTGTCACTGGAGAAACCTACGCACAAGGTCAAGGATGATCCCAAAGTAAGTGAGATAAAAGGATGAGGGGGACTACAACTTTGAAGCACAGAGGATTACTTCAAGGAAGTGATTTGAAGATAAAACTGAGTAACTAGACTGGTTTCTAATATTCTTCAAGGAATATTTTTATGTTTAATGTAGGAACACTAACTATTGTGGTAATCTCACAAAGGGTTGTAACTTAATAATCAATGGGAAAATTTAAGTATTTAGGATTTTAATAAAATTGATTATTAAGAAATAAAGTTACCAGTATAATAATAGCCTAACAAGAGTTTAACTACTATCACAAATATGTTTTATAATTTAATTCTAGCAAAAGTTGAACCAAATTAATCCCCTTTAAATATCCTTTTTCTCCTTGCACTGACTTATTAACCAACCAGCTACCATATTACTCACAGACCCATTTAATCCACCAGAGTTCCCAATTACTAATTAATTTAACCTTATAGTCCTTATTTTCTGTTCCTACTTCCCAGACCTCCTAATTACCCCTTTTAAATATTGCCTTGACTTTAGCGCTATAGCGCATGTAGATTGCTTATGTTTGAAAAGTATAAGAGTATTTAAATTTAGGATACTTTATAGTCTGAATGGCACGCCTGATTTGAGAACACAATAGAATGTAATCTTTTCAATATCACTTCTTGTTTATTTCTAGGAGTTAGGCTGGAATAGTGGTGTAATTGAGGTATTTTTGCTTCAAGTGTCATGTGGCGTGTAACAACATGCCACATTTTGTCTCTGTCAACAGGGCCATTAGTTCAGCATGAAAAGTTGCTGTTTCAAAGCATGAGAGACACCAGGATGACCAGCTTATTGGACATCCAAATAAGAGTAAAATTTTGCCTTCTGTAGATTGAGAGTGTTCACTGTCCCAGTCTGAATGACTATAGCATTTCAGTTGAGTGAAGTTTTCTGTTGATTTTGGACAGATATTTAAGCAGAGATGAATAGTTCCTTGCACATATTCCAGTAGGTGTTTCAGGCCTGCCCAATGTTCTGTTGTTGGGAATTCAGAGAAGCAGGAAAGATAATTGATGCTGAAGGCTACGTCTGGGTATGTTCCACTTTCAAAATAGCTTAGAGAACCAATGGCAGATAGATAGTTTGATGCTTTGATAAGAGTAGATCCTTCTGGGCCTACTTTCAATGAGGCAGATGGAGGAAGTGGTGTTGATTTAGTTTCAAGATATTGGCTGAATTTTTTCAGTATTCTGTTTATGAGGGCATGTTGGTTCATGATAAGACCTTTGTAATTCCTTTTGATTGATAAGCCAACAATGGAGTCAAGGGAGGATTCCCATTTTATGGAAAGATTGTTTTGTAGCAGATATTGGAGTTTTTGTGATGTGTTTGATGTTATTTTCTGTGACTAATCCATCATATACATGTATCCAAATGATGGTTTTGTTATTGTCTTTATGAAGGAAATATACACTTGAGTCAAACTTTGATACTTGATAGCCAAGGTTGGTAAGTTTTGAAGAAAGATGTTCCCATCAACAATGTGCAGCTTGACAGGTGTCATACAGAGATTTTTTTAATAACATTTCTTTTCAATTTTGAACTCAAAACCAGGAGGATCCTTGATGTATATTTCTTCCTTGATGAGAATTTGTAAGTATGCTGCTGTCATGTCAAAGGAATGTACTGGCCATCCATATTTGGCAGCTAAGGTTAGGATAATTCTTTGAGAGGTGAATGTTTCTGTTGGTGAAAAAGTTTCATGGTAATCAATTCCATGAATTTTCTTCAAGCCTTTAGCGACATATCTTGCTTTGAGTTTTATCAAGTTGTCATTTTTGCCACGTTATTTGGAAAAAACCCACCCCGAATCAGTGATCCTAGCAGAGGTTGAAAGAGTAGTTCTGACCCAGATGTCTATCTTTTCCATTTTATTCATTTCTTTCACACATGCATCATTCCATTGTTTGCAGTTTGGTAGCTTCATGGCTTCTTTGAACAATTTTGGAGCAGATGATGCCAGAAATCAAGATGCTCTTTCTATTGAGTTTAGAAGATCTTCTTGTTTTTCTACTAAAATTTCAGCTTCAAAATTTCCTAAGTGATTGATACTTATCAGATTGACTGAATTAGTTTCTATGGGATTTAAAAGTGGTTCAAGGGACATTTTATTTGAAGGTGGCAGGGGTGAGGGTTTATTTAAAGGTGGAAGGGGCAAAGGTTCAAAAGCTGGCCAAGTGGAAGCTATCAGTTTTCTTTTCTTTGTATTCCAGAATAACCAGCCTTTGGAGGCTCTTGGAAAACCTACTAGTATACATTTTTTGGCTCTTGCATCTAATTTTTGTGGTGTTTCTCTAGGTACATGCACACATGCTGTTTAACGAAAGGAGCTTATGATGTTTGTAATTGTTGAGTGGTTGTACATTGCCTTGAATGGTGTTTGGTCAGAGAATATGCTGTTTGGTAAATGGTTCTGTACATAGGTCACCCATTTTTAAGAAAAGCCCCAGAAAAATTTTGGTAATCTGCTGTCAAGAAGAATGGTTCTACCCATGCTGGATACTGACCTGTTTTGTCTTTCTATTTTTCCATTTTGACTGTGATTATAGGGTAGTGATAGTTTGTAGATTATGGCTTTTGAGATGAAGAATGTTGTCAACAAGCTCTCTGCCATTTTCAGAGAAGAAGCTTTTAACACTCACTTTGGTTTGTGTTTCCAGTCTGTTAATGATGTCAATAATGGTGGGGGTAGTTTCTACTTTGGATTTGAGGATATGAAATTCTGTGAACATTGTTGTGCAGTCTTTGATTGTTGGAGCCTATAGGCCATTTTGGTATGTTAATCCTTCTAATGGGCCTATGAGACCAGAGGTTAAAAATTCCAGTTTCACAAGTTTGCGGTGAGGGGAAGGTAAGTCAGAACTCTTGGTGCTTTTCATGAATTTGCAAACTTCACAGTTGATCTCACCTGAGGAATTTATTTTGGTAGGCCTTCAGCCATTTCCTCTGAAATTAGATTTATGATCTGTCTTAGGCTGACATAACCAAACAAGTAGTGGTAATAGTACAGTAAGTTTTTGTTTTGGTTACTTGTTGAAATAGTGTGAGCATGTGTAGAGAAATCTATTGTGTAATTTTAAATTATGTTTTTTTGTTGAAAGTATGGATGTTGAGGTGTTGTCTTTTTTTGAGTTTTTATTTATTGTTGTTTCAGAAGCATGTGGTTTGGATGATGTCTTTGGGAACAGGAAGGGCCATTGTCTATTTGTGAATATTGCCTTGAGTACCCATATGCTTGCAAAGCATACATAAATATGGTTGTCAGATTCCCATTCTATGAGTGCTCCACCCCTTATGAGTGCTGCTGGTGAAATTAGTGTTCAGGAGGCATTCTCACAAAAATAAACATTGTTAAGATTGAAAGTTGTTCCACCCAGTCCAGCAAAACATAGGGTGCCCTCCCTTGTAATGTAATTATGCACATTGTTAGTTTCCATTGGTAGGAGAATGGGTTCAGGTAATATTGAAAAGTTAACTAACTCATTTATTGCACTTGCTAAATGATGTGTTGTGCCTGTTTCAAAAACTGGTTGTTGCTGGGTTGGTGGGGGAGTTTCATGCGCCATGTGACACTTGAAGCAAAAATACCTCAATTACACCACTATTCCAGCCTAACTCCTAGAAATATGCAAAAAGTGATATTGAAAAGATTACATTCTATTGTGTTCTCCAATTAGCTGCACCATTCAAACTATTAAGTATCCTCAATTTAAATTAACTTATACTTTTCAAACATAAGCAATCTACATGCGCTATAGCGCTAAAGTTGTGGAAATATCCAAAAGGGGTAATTATGGGTCTGAGGGTACTTAGGAGGTCTGGGAAGTATGAAAATGAAAGAAGGATTATAAGGTTAGATTAATCAGTAATTGAGAACTCCTGTGGATTAAATGGGTCTGTGAGTAAGATGGTGGCTGGTTGGTTAATGGGTAAGTGCAAGGAGGAATAGGATATTTAAAGGGGGTTACTTTGGTTTGAATTTTGCTAGAATTAAATTATAAAGCATATTTGTGATAGTAGTTAAACTCTTGTTAGGCTATTATTATATTTGTCCTTTTATTTCTTAATAATCAATTTCATTAAAATCCTAAATACTTAAATCTTCCCTTTGATTATTAAGTTACAACCCTTTGTGAGATTACCACAATAGTTAGTGTTTCTACATTACACATTAAACTATTCCTTGAAGAATATTAGAAACCAGTCTAGTTACTCAGTTCTATCTTTGAATCACTTCCTCAAAGTAATCCTCTGTGCTTTGAAGTTGTAGTCCCCCTCATCCTTTTATCTCACTTACTTTGGGATCATCCTGGACCTTGTGCGTAGGTTGTCCAGTGACAGGGAGAGCTTTCAGTTATTGTCAAGTTTTGGAAATCGGAAGCTTCTGCTTTGTGCTGGTTTCCTATTTCCATAATTTTGGCTTGATGTGTTTCTGGTTTGCCACTAGCATCTCATTGCTGGATTCTTTTTGGGTAAGTTGGATGATATGAGTCCATTTGACCTTTTTGGTGTTGTGGATTTGGAGGGCCTCATGATTGGGAAGACTGGGGTGAGTTGAGATGGTGTGGTGGAATATAGGGAGGTGTCAAGATGGGATAGTTGATCAACAGATAGTGGGCTTTAAATTGAGATGGGGCTATTGAAAGCAGAGCCAAAAAATTTGGCAATTGTTTTTGAAGTGGGCATCTGTTTTGAAGATGCCCTTCTGAATTGCAGTTCCAGAAATGTAAAGCATTCAGAGCGTCTGCATGGAAATCCACATTGGTCTCTGAATGTTTGTTGATGGTAGCTGTGGAGGTACTTGGGAGTGGGGAAGAGGATGAGTTGTCTAGTTCCTTTGTTTGGATATACCTGTCCCAGGCATTTGTAAAAAATTCATGTCATTTTAGCAGAGGATGGTGGGATATGTAGCGTTTCCATTGAATTTCCAGCTTCACAGTGTACTTCTGCAGCTATGCCCAACTTTTTGTTCACTGCTAAGTGTAGGACTATTGAAAATATGGCATCTTCCATGAATGTATATCCTTCCTCTTTCAGGTTGTCAAAGAGTTCTTGTAGTTGTGTTACCAGAACCAATGGGTCAGGGAAGGAGCTGAGTTTCAAGGAATGGAGTTGTCAGTAAAGGTTTAATTGAGATGTCATCAACTTTCTGCTGAAAAGATCTTTGAGATATGCAAAAGCTGCAGTGCTTGGCCGTTTGGAGATGCATTGTTGGCAAAGGTCTTTTGAGAGTGAGTTTATGAGGATCTCTCTAGCCAATCTTTCATGTGAAGAAATAGTAGTTGTTTGTTGATGGGTGAAGAAGTCTTTGTCATAGATGTGATCTAGGAGTACTAGTTGTAACTCCAAATACCAGCTTCTATAGTTACTTCTGTCTGATTTGAGAATGTGTGGCCAATCCTTCATTTCTGCTTTTATATGAGCAAGTGACACCGCTGTTGTTTTTCTTTCCTGTCATTCTTCTCTGCCTGTGATATCAGTTTGGTAACTGGCTACAGTCTCATCATTGTCAGCTTCATCTGGGTCTTCTGGGACTGTTTTGTATGGCAGATTGGTGGGGGAAGGTGATGGCATGTGGGGTAGTGGGGCATGGTTTTGTTATGTTCTTGGTGGAGCATTTGGTGCTCTTGGGGGAAGGTGCATGCTCCTCAGAGTAGCCATTGTGGTGTTTTGGGATTTCGAATATATGTCTTTTTTTTTTTTTTTTTTTTTTTTTTAGTATATAAAAGAAGTTCCGGATGTCTCTATCAAACTGCGGTAGGTCCTAGTAAGAGGACAGACCCAGGTATCCTTAAGTTTAAGAGAAATAAAAGAAAATTGATAGAGAGAGAAAAGAGAAGAAAGACAGAAAGAAAAAAGTGAAAGAAACTGCTTTGTGATGATCAGAAGTTGGGCCAAAGGAAACCAGCTTAGTGAGATGATTGATATAAAGGAGAGAGACTGAAAGAAATGCAAAACACCCAAAGAAAACTGGATAGTGCGTGATAATTTGTAGTGCATAGCTAGTATTAGCGCTTAAGGGGCCATAACCTGTTGGGACTGGAAGTGGTAGACTCGATGGTGGTTTGATCTCAATATCAATAATGAATTACTCTGGAGACACTTAGACTATATACATTTTTTTTTATATTTCTTACAATCTCACCCAGCTAGGGGCATGAAGGAATATAAGCAAACTAATTTAGGTACATGATGAGAGGGACACTAGAGCGAAAAATAGGGCAATAAAGAGGGAAACAAAATGTTATGTTTTCAGTGAGAGGGGAATATTGTTGGGGAATCTACCAGTGAGAACAAGAAATTTAGCAACTAAGGGGGAGATAGGAGAGGGGGAGAGGAGGCTAGAGGTGGTAAATGGGATTTTATGTTTTTGGGCTGCCTTTAAAAGGCTACGGCGATGATCATTATGAGAGGGGCAGAGGAGAAAGACTATATACATATGGATGCGGCGCAGTTGAGTACCCAACAAATCAGGTGGAAGAGATTCATTTTTCATCATCATCTTATTAGGGGGTATCAAAGTTAGAATTTTTTTAATTATTTAAAACGTATTTAATGACACAAAAATAAAGTTACAGAGTTGACATGATTTCTCAGTAAAAAGGTGTTTTTGGTGCACAATATGCCATATATGAGAAGCTAATCATGGTTGGTTTGGTGGAAAAAAGGGGTATTTTAATATGGAAGATTTCTAACTTTGATACCCCCTATTGTGTATATGTCATGTCAGAGTTCAAAATGAAGATTAACACAATATCCAGTTATTGAACCTATGTTTTTCTAAATAAACTTTTTTATGTTCTTGTATCATAATTCTCTAACTGAGCTTAGGAAAACCATATCAGCTGAAGACAATGCATCTCATAAGAAAGAAACTTCATCATGGAAATAGTCTGTCTAAGACCATCATCTGCTTCCATCAAGAAAAATTCCTCTCTTTTTAGTATAATCTACATTCCACTCAATCATTTTGATATTCATGTTTACTCCATCTCCCCTTGAAACTTTTGTTATCATTTTCCTTCCTATTCATGTATTCTGCCCTTTGTGTAGATAGCAGTCCAATTACTGGGTTCAAATGACACGTTTTTTGATTGCTTTATCCATATTTTTATTTCAACAACGATCAAGAAAAAAAAAGTGAAAAGTCTCGCTATATTTAAGCAAACACCCGGTTAAAAATTATGATAACGACAAATATTCAGTTTCAATAGGTGAGTTTCTACAAGATGTTCAACGATATCAAGCGCTTCTTTGGTAACCATTGCCGATTTGGCGATTCGATTTTCGGATGTTTATTTATCATCTTCTGTTTCGATTCCTACATCCCTGGTTTAGCCCTTCCCATTTTCTTTTTTAACCACGCCTAAGAGATGAGAAAAAAAAGAGGCTCACATTCAATCGATAGTGGAAGAAAATAAAGTCCTTTCAATCAATCAGATCAATTGGTAAAGCCCTGCGTATATTCAATGGAACCAGGCATGGCACTTGATGTAGAAATCGCTGGAGCGGTTGTAGGTTGAACATTTAAATTCGGTTGCGTAGGTAGGGGCAATGCATTGATTGCAGTAAAAACTGGTTGCGATGGCGTAGAAGATGTATTTAAGATTCTAGGTTGCTCATCATTATCACAAATATCCATCGCCATGGGTGCAAAAGATTCGGAAGGGACTTCAATACCTGGAGGATTACTCTCCAAAGTGATATCAACATCATTGGCAGGATTATTTTCGGGCACTTGTGTAATAGCATCGTATTGAACAGATGAACTAGGAAGTTCTTGGTTGCTACTCATTTGCCCTTCCGTATTCTCTACTGGGTTCTTTGCTTGACGTGCTGCTTTCTTTCGGAAGAAATCCAACATCTACAATTCAAATAAGGTTTTGTTGAAAAAGTCAGCTTTTCGGTGCTCTATTCAAGTTGATCACAATTGAAAATCTAGTCTAGCAATACAATATAAAAAGAAAAATTGTGAACTAAAAAATTGATAAATATATACACAAGTTACAATCGAGTTTGAAAATAAGATAAAAACATGATCAAGGTTATAAGAGAAAAATTAAAATCTTACTTCATCTTCTGCCGCAGATTCTGAGACTTTCATAGTTTCTTTTCGACTAGCAATCCAAACTATTGATCTATCAGATCAAAAAGTTAAAATTTCAACATAAGACTATTAGTTTACTTTTTGCAATGACTGAGACTGGCAACAAGCCTCTCTAAAAAGTTCGAGAAAGGAAGCATTCATCTAAACTCACTTCATATATAATAATCTGCCAGGCAGTAAGCCGCACAAAGCCAAAGATCGAACTGTTGGAGGCATGTCAGCCGGGTGATAATTTGAAACATCAGTTTCACCAGCTGCAGCCCAACGCTCATCACTTGGAACCTTGAGACGATAGGGGGGATAATATCTCCCAGCCACATGCTCTAAAACAAGGTGGTGTTCTTTTTTCACAGGTGTCAACCTTCGAAAATAGTAATTGGGAGGTGGATCTGGCATATATCGCCAGACGCTTTCATCTACTTTATCTTTATCTGCTTCTAGTTCATGCGCAAATAAAGTTTCCCTGTATTCAATGGGAACCAACTCGAAAATTGGCCCCTTTACTTTCGCTTTTTCGTCTTTATCACGGTAGAGTCCTGTAATTTTCAAGAAATAACATCTTTTTTCACTGCCGGGGCTAAGCTCCTTGAGACCGTCGGGTAGATCCTCTTTGCAGACAACCAACCGTACCAATTCACCATTCCAAATCTTTTCAGCTCCCCACCATAGGCACTGGAACCAATGTTTTTCAGCATCTTCCAGCAATATGTTGAGATCGACAGGTGAAATTTGTTCTGATCTTGTTTCCGAGCGCCGTAACAAAGGAATGTCATAGCGATCGGAAAGATTATAATAAAGAACGATGTGAGCACACATCTGTATTCCTACAGCAAAGGGAGTGATAGCTTCTTGAACATTTTTGAGATTAGCGACAATCGGACGCGGGGAGGCATGACCATTAAGCATGTGAGGCAAAGGACCTGAGATTGTGATTTTGAACAAGTTTAAGGGAGTGGGATAAAGTAACCAAGGCATCATGTCAGATTCTTCTCTGCAAAGAACATCCGAGGCTCCCAACAGACGAATTTTCCATTGATACGTTTGCGTGACTTGAAGTTCAGTTATAGTAGAATCCTGAGTTAAATCCAAAGGATTGGTAGGAGTAGTTTTGCGAATGGTTGGGTTGGGGACTAGATGGCGTTCCTCGCATAAGCCAGGCCAATACTCAATCATGATTGATTCATCGGACACGCCGCCTTTAATGGGAGGAATGAGTTTGCACCACACCATTTCACCCTGTCGATAAGCACATTGCAGCTCTCCTAAATCCCGATCGCGGTCTTTGTTGATATATGGTCCGCTATAGGTAGACTTACGGCTTGAACTACCCGTGATAGGAGGAGCAGGTTTGCGAGCGGCGCGGGGGTTAGCAACAGAAGATTGAGGAAGTTTGGATTGAGGACCGCCGGCGGTGCGTTTAGGTCGAAGCATCGCATCAGTTGCCCGATGTTTGAGTGAGGGGGACTCAGATGATTGATCTGAGTAACGTTTTCTGGAGGCTGAAGGTCGAGGACTTGTTTGTGAGCGTGGTTTGTCAGATAGAGAAAGATTGTTGTTGACATCGCATTGGTTCCTGGTACCGCTACAATACTTGCATTTGCATGGGCCAGCATTTTCTAACGAGTTGGTACAAAGCCAATGAAGATGGGGAGTGAATTCGTTGGCAGTCCTGAACTTGAGAGCATACTTAGAGCCTTCACATTAAGTGGATGTAAGTGGGCAGAAGGGTCATGATTCGAAAGATTCAAACAATCATCATCATCATCATCATAAATCATAGTAACAGCGACAATAATAATAGTAAACTCACCGTAGAGATAGGAATCCTCCCGTGTGCCCTTGATGTGTCGATATAGCTTGTAGTTTTGGGGGAATTCTGTGAGTTGCCAGTCCTCATCGCTGTTTTCTGATAAGACATACACTCTAGACCATCAGCATTCTGTCCTTGCCCAGACCAGACGAAGTACTCCGCGCTCACCAGTGATGATCCCCAGAAGTTGAGCTAAGTTCCTGCCACACGCCTTCATCCAGCGTGCTTCGTGAACCATCGTACGCTCATCATCACAAACCCACTCACATGTAGCTCCTTTATTATCTTGAAACGGACCCTTTTTCGGCCATCTGGAGGATTCTCCATCCGAAACAGTCAACTCAATCAAATGAGGCCCATTCGACATCGTCCAATGACGATGGATTTTGTAATTCACCGCAGATGGAGCATCCTTCAACTCATCGATTTCTCCTCTTGGAGCGGAATGAGGAACAGGTGAGCTATGAGCTGAAGAAGCAGTCAGTTCAATTCCTTCATGGCTATCCGATACGTTCCGAGTAGGGGTTTCCATTGAGCACAAATCGTCACTTGATGCTTCGTAAGATTGTATTATTTCTTTGTATGCACACACAGTAACAGTATAACTTGGGGTGGATAATTTAATCCGCAAACCCCGGTCTAGAAATCTTCTCACTTATATTTTTCACCCACTTTGTTGACTTGCATTATTCTTCAAAGGTGGGCAATCTGTTGACACCCTAGTTGACGTTTTACTATTTTAGTACTTTGCTACAGTTTCCATTCTAACATATATATATATAAGGCTTCTTATTCTCTAATTATTTCCGTCTACGAAGTTTGTTGGTCACTTTTCACTTTTCACCATTCTCCACTGTTCTTAGAGCACATTTCCGAGTCTCAATTTATCTTAGACTCTTAATGCTTGCTAAGGCACGGGACCAACTCACATCCTTGGATTTACTTAAGATGATTGCATCAAGTGAATAAATATAAGTCTATTTCTATGAAAAGTCCCTTCAATGCAGCAAAGTGGAGAATTTGACATAAACGCAAGCTAATTTGTTTCTACAGCTAAGTTACTGCCAATTCCAAAATGCTTGCGGTTTTCAAAAAAAAAAAAAAGGTGTTAGGTCTCGACTACGCCGCAGTATCATCATGTATATAATGACTAGCACATCTGAAATAATAAATTAACCTTTTGAGAGAAAACTACGAGTTGCCCTATTCAGTAGCCAATAGGTTACGGGCCTCTAGTGCCAATATTTTTCCCTTTTTTTTCTCCTCTTTACTTTTCCTTTTCTCTCACTAAACAAAATCACTGGACTAACTTATTCTGCCTTGTCAGCAACAATTTGATCTGATTCCTTTGTCTTTTTTCTCTTCCTCCACTTCATATTTCCATCTTTGTTTCCTTTCTTTCTTTCATTCTTCTTTCTTTTCCATTTGTTTCTTTTTCTCTTTCTTCTGACTCACAGTGATTAGGTAGGGATCCTTGCAAGATCCTGGAATAAGTGGGGTGGGTGCACCTTCACCCAAAAGCTTTACATTTCTTCTTTCTCTCTCCTCCTTTTTTTCTTTTTTTTCTTTTCTCTTCTCCTTCCCCCCCCCCCAAAAAAAAAAGAACCCAAGCAACCAAACCCAACAGCCACTTTTGACCCCAACTCCGACTCCAAATCCTCCAAATCAAGAACCCTCATCTAACACAACAACAACTAACTGCTGCTGATTGACTTCCAGAGCCCCCACCAATCCTAATGAATACCCAGACAACAAACTGGCCAATGACAAAGATTTTGACCCATATATTGGCCAATGCCATGCCATCCCCTCTGATGAAGAAGAATACAGAGACCTGTGAGCCATGTCAAGGAATAATGCCAGGAAACATGTCATAAATACCATTTGTGATGTGCAAAAAGAAATGATCCACTGGCCAAACAAGCTAAAGGATGATGGCTGAAACTTCTACATCTGGCACTGCAAACTTCAAATCATTCTTAATGACTATATAGGAGAACCAAACTTCTTGAAGAGAGATAAACCTTTAAATGACTCAGCTTGCAAACGTATAGGATGTGCAATACTAATCAATTTGTAGAACCCAATGTAGAATCTCAAATTATGTCAATCACTCTGAGCACTACAGCATTCTCCTATCTAAAAAATCAATACAATGTCCTATCTTGCTCTGGTCAAATGAATGCTCTTGATGGCTTCCTTGATATATGGTCAAAAGACTTCCCCAATCCAATTGCCATGCTGGCATACATGATAGATTGTTATGCTGACATGAAAGCACAAAATTTATGACTCCATGACAACATGCTGGCTACCTTCTTTCAATGTGCCACCAAAGATGATTGGCATTATAGCTCAGAATTAATGAGGGAAATCAAACTTATGGTAAAAATTACTTGAGAAACCCCTTCAACTGTCTCAATTCAACAAGCAATCATGGCTGTCTGGGACCACTTAAAAAATGAAGATGCTAATAATCTCAGAAATGATGCTTCTCCATCACTAACTGCCAATTGATTCACTGTCATTAAAACTCCACATCTAATAATAATTCCCCACTGTAATCCACATCAATTCCAACACCAACACCAAGCATCCTTTCTACTGATGTCTCTGTTGCAGCAGCTGCAAGATCTGTCTGACCTCCCATGTGTTGGAACTGCAATTCCCCTCATCACCTTCAAGCCCAATGTCCCTGCCCACCAGTATTTGGCAAGCATCAATGTACATCACCCAACTTTTTGCCCAACAGTTTACAACCAGTTTATCCAATGGTTATCCAACCATCTTTCCTTCCTCCATTGAGCAGTGGCTCACGTTTCAATTTCCCTAGTGCAAATCCTTCACCTCCAGTCTGCAGGATATATTCCTATCATCTGACATATTCTCAGAGACAACCAAGTGCCCCTGCCAGGAATATCTGGCCAATGAGAGAAAAAGTGGCTTCTTGGAATGATCTTTTCTGTTTTCCATTCATTTATCATGAACGTTTCACTATTTTTTCAATTAAGATTCATTCTTATTTGTTTGAGGTCTCAAGCTTATTTCAAGTGAAAGTTCAGTATCACTTCAGTCTGAGTTCCAGCTGAATTCCATCTGACTTCAAGTTGAGGACTTGCTAGCAAGTCCCCTTCAAATATTGTGTGGTGATACTCCTTGCAAGTGAACTACCTGAGTCATTCTGGGGCTTAGCATATAAGTGGGCGGCTCATTTTCACAACCATATTCCCAATGTTAAAAACAGGTGACAAAACTCCTATTCAGCTGATGTAAAATGCAACCCCAAACTACTCCAACTTTTGGATCTTTGGTGAAAAAGCTTTTGTTCACATTCACAAGGAAACATGTCAAAAACTAGATCAATGGCTCATGCCTTGCTTCCCTCCTCATTGAAGGACCTTTATGTGGAACTATGTGTAACTCTGGAAAACCGCTCTGATTCAAAGTCAGTTACTTTTGAAGACTTCTTTTGATTCATTCCAAGTCTATTACAAAATAGAATTGATCAAGATGGCACTTCATCATCACCTGCTGAAACTCTCTCTGTTGAACCCTCTCTTCATGCCACCATTCAACCTCAGAGGCAAACAGATTCCTATAGGCCTCCTGGTGCACATAAAAATTGTCATGAATGCCATTCCACTTCTCACGTTATGGCTCATTTTCCATAAAATCCTCAGTCTGCAAATTTCTCAGCTAAACTGTACATCATGCGTGAATGCACAAACACTTTTGCTTTGTATCTCAATGCAAAAAACAAAAAGGTTTATATTCCCTACAGATGTCCCCAGTGTGGTCCCATTTATGCTATAGATGTTCAAATTGAAGCCAATGAAGTTACCATTTTTGAACAAAATATTGAAGCCCTGTATGAAATGGTCAACCATATGGACCTGAACAGTGCTGAATGGTCTCTTGACGCAATTGCTGGCAACTACGCTATCTTGGACAGTGGAGAAAATCATCATGTCACTGGCAATGTGAGCCTTCTCAGCAATTTCAAACTTCTTAAAAATCAAATCCCAGTCAAAGTTGCCACTAACAGTCCTTCTTCCTTCATCACTGGCATAGGAGATTTTAAAATTGAAGGGGATGTAAAAATTGTCACTATTACCAATGTTTTCTATTGTCCAGATGTTAGGACTACTCTTATCTCTTTATTTTATTCAGTGGGCTGTGGTTTCTGTTTTGGTTTATGTTCTCAAAATATAAATTTAGGGATTTATTTTAAAGAAGATTTGATTATGACTAGCTGGGTAGAGAATACAAGAAGACAATGGTTAATAGATGTAATTAGTGTTAGTAACTGAAATCCAAATGATGTTTCTTCTTCCTGCTACACCTTGCACCCCTCCCTCATTTGCACTGTTAAAAAGAATCATCATATCAACCATCCACCTGAAGCCAAAGGTTCCCTAATGGACTGGCATAGAAGACTAGGACATATCAGTGTTGACACCATCAGAAAAATCATCAATTCTGATATGGGCACTGCTTTACCATTATATATGCCTGCTGGTAATATTGATTGTGAAGATTGTTTGATTGCAAAGAGCACAAGGAAGCCATCAGCCACCCATGAGTCAAAGCTGGAATCCCTAATGAGCTTAATTGTTGGAGATCTTGTTGGTCCTATGGATCCCACTATTCATGGTACTAGGTGGACAGCAATGTTCAGGGAAAGCTTAACTTCCTATGGGGAGGTATTTTTACTGAATTCCAAATCTGAGGCAACTTCTTGTTTTTTTTCTTTCTATAAAAAATCAGAAAATATAACTGGGAGGAAGCTTCAAGGTTTACGCACTGATGGAGGGGAAAATCACAGCAATACAATGGCACAGATCTTGGCTGATATTGGTGCTACTCATGAAGTCACATTCCCTCACCATCACAAGCAGAATGGAACAGCTGAAAGGTTCAGCAGAACAGTTGGTGACATTGCAAGAACCATACACCATGCAATATGGGGGGAAGACTTGCTAGCAAGTCCGCAACCTTGAAACCTAATTCATATCAAATATGAGCCCACATTGAGGTAGTGATGCAACCACCTAGAAGAAAGGTTGAAATTTCGGTGAACTCAATCTGAATCTAACTTGAACATTTAATGAAGCATAGTTAATACTACTTTGAAAAAATCCTGAAATATGAAGAATTATATTTTGTATAGAAATGTGAATTAAGTGCAGACCACACCCAAATTATTCTGAGAAAGACATATTTTTAAAATACTTAAGGAGTTTATTTTCACAGTTTCAAAAAAACACCAAAGTATAGAGTCAATAAGAAACCATCTGAATTAATTATATAAGATTCTTTGGCCAAAAATACATAGAGAAATTATAATATATAATATATGAACTTGTTCATTAAAAATATTTTTTGCATTGATATTATTTATTATAATCTTTTCAGTAATTCAAAAAATTATATACTAATTGTGTGATTAGATAGCATTGAATCTTATAAATCATTTAAATATATTCAAACTAGTCTCAAAAATCAGAAATATGATGCTAAAAAGACTTTGCTTAGTCATATATCTTTCAAATTAATATACATACCATATTTTAATTGTAAATAAAAAACATTTTCATACTAATATTTATTAAAATTCATGTCCTTTAATCTTCTAAATTTGAAAATATTAAAATGTAGATTTTTATTTTATTTAAGTAAATGAAGAAACAATAAGTATATGACTTGTAGGTTTATAGGAATTAGGTAATTACTGTTCCTTTCTTTGTAAAATATTTTGTATATTTGATGTTCTTTGGATATTTATTTTGTATCACTATATTCTTTCACCATCTTTGTGTACTTCCTCTCAAGAATACCACAATACTTCCCCTTCAATAGCTTCCTTTTTCATCTCCTCTCATCTTTCTCCCCACCCTTTACACTCCCGGCTTCATTGGTTTCCATCCCTTTCCACCTTCTTCTCTTGCTCTCCATCTCTCTCCACTTCTCTCCATCCAGTTCTCTTATCTCCCCACTCCTCCCTAGCACTTTATTTCTATAGATAAAAATAGGGACTGGATTGGAAGGGAGTGAGATGAGGTTCAAAGGTTGGGGAAGGGAGGTAAAGGGGAGAACCAGGGTGTTGAATTAATAGGTCCAGAAGGGTTTGGGAGTCTATCAAGAGGGGTGAGGAAGGTTATTTGGTGTAGAAAGAAGGTTAGGCAAGAGTCTTAAGGGAAGAAGAAGAGTTTCAGAAGATTTTTTAGTGTAGAACAGGGTTTGGGAGGGGTTGGGAGGGGTGAATGGGGAGCAAAAGGGGAGAGCATACAATGGGGTGGGGAGGGCATAAAAGAATGTGTTTATTTCATTGAAAGGGTTGGGGAACGGTACAAACTATGTGTGAGAAAAGGAAGATGGACTCTGTTCTTTGGGAAAAGAACAGAGTACACTGACATAAAATTCTACTTAAAACATGAAATCTCTAAGGTACCAAAATTAAATCTGAGGTAGTTTTAGACATACATCAGAATTTTAAATAGAATACAACAGCTCTTTATTTATGCTATCATGTAAAGAATTCTCAAATTATTTTGTATGAATTTTTATCAATGCTCACTTATTCAACATAAAGATGTATTGATTATTATTTTTATATATATTAAAATATAGAGAATTAGAAACAATAGAATATATGAAAAACCCATATAATAGTAGTGTAATTCTTCTTTAAAACAAATTTATATAATGTGGTTTATAATTATATATATATTGAAAAAAAATTGTATTTTAGAAAATAATTTGAAAGAAAAAAACTTGAGCAATGCTTTACCCATTTTCATAGGCCTCATCCTGTTAACTTACATAGTTTTGCATCTACATGTGAGCACTGCTTGTGAGGTGAGAAGAATCTTTTTCATGAATCATGAGCTTCAAATGAAAATTTAACTCAAGATCTATCAATATAACTAAAATTTTATCTTAATATCTTAATTTCTGATTACTTTATATACATTAATAAATACATATAATAAATAAACACTCATATAAATAACATTTATAATATCTATTAGTATGCATATTATTATTTAATCAATAAAAGAAACAACTCTATGAACTCTCTTACTTTCCAAAAATCTTTTATGGAAATAAATACATACAATTTTATAAAATTCAATTTCTTAGCTTTGATAGAACATAGATTGAACTCTCAATCACAACCTGTGCCTGACTGTGGTTCAATCTTAGTTAAGCTTTGAGAAGTCCTCTAGAACTCTTAAAATTTGAAAGTAGATATTATAATTTAAATTTAAGTATATTTTTTTATCAAAAATATTTTTATTATATGATATGGAGTCATGGGAATAAATAGAAGACTTTGTAAAGTTTTTTTTCAAAAAAAATTCAATAGATGTCATTTTGTCTTCAATTATTATAGTATGATTTTGCTTATAAATGATAGACTGAAAAAAATCCTACAGTTATGTATATAGTACTATAAAATATATGAAAAGGTTCCAGAGTTCCTATTTACATTCAATATATTTTAATGAAAGAAAATATCTCTTTTAAATAAAAATAATTCAGGTACTTCTTGGTAACAGATCCTTATATATATATGTATATGTTTAAGTTCAAATAACACCAATGAATAAAAATTTAAATATTTAAAATAGAAAGAAAAAATATTTTTCAAAATTTTCAATTTAAACTATATTTAACTTATGAAGTTGTTTTTCTTGTTAATTATTCACTGAAAACTCATAATATTATCAGTTTAAATTAATTTAAATTAAAAAATTCTTTATTCATGTAATGAATTTTGATGCTTGGAATATATAAGAGGATAAATATAGTATTTCTTTTTAATAAAAATAGGAAATATATTAACTCATTTAATGTCTAAAATAATTTATTTTTATCCATATTTTTTATTATTGTATTTCAAATAAAGTATTGAAAACCCATTAGCCTATATTTCTAAATTGAGAATAATGATCAAACTTAGAGTTTTAAATTTATCTTCTGAATTTTTTATCTCACCAAGCAAGAATATGAGCCTCTGAAATTTTATTTTATCAAACTTGAATACAAAAAACTAAAATATTTGCCACATATTTTAAAGTATGTTAGTAACATTATACTAATCAGAAATTGATTAATATAATGGTAAGGTTTTATGATTTCATGACTAAATCATCTATTGTATCTTTCTTAAAAAATGCTATATAGAGGTTATTCTATGAATAAAATGATAGAATGATAAAAAATATCAGCTCTACCTCTTTGATAGAGTAATTGAATATTAAAAAACATCTAAAACTTCATCTTGAGCGCCTATTCTTACATGGGTACAAAGTTAAAATTTTGAAGTGAATCTCCAGGGAAACAGTATTTTTATCTCAAATATCAACATTAACTACAACATACTATTCAGCTAAAAGTTTCCATACATATCCATTTATTTATTTTAAACATATTTTCATAACTTGAGGCACACTTTATCTGAATTTTTTACAAAAAGATTTCACTGAGTGGTAATTTTTCTTAAGTTCTCCAGATCACTTCACCAACTGAAATTATGCCAAAAGAATATTTATGAAACCAATAAAAAGATACTATAGAATCTAGATAGATATTTTATTTACTCATGATATATTATATATATTTTCCTAGTAGCTGAGAAGTTGGTATAATTTTGAAAAGAGAAAAATATTTCTTTGATTTTTTTCCTTTTCTTGCATTTACTTTTCCCAAAAAATGAGTTGAAGTCTAAAACATAAAGAAATATGGCACTTTTAATATATAATAAAATATTTTTTTCAATTACAAGTAATTAGTGTAACAAAGATGTGAAAGTGCTTCATTTAGCTAAAAAGCTTCAAAAATAATCGCTATACTTTAAATTTAAGTGTTCCATGTTTTTCACCATATGATATAATAAATAAATTTAAGGTTTCTGTTGATTACATGTTTATATTTAAATAATTCAATAGATTGTGATATATCATTGAGTAATCTGGAAATTCAAGAAATATGATGTAGACAATCCTATAGTACTAGCTATAGGCCTTGACCAAGGGAGTTGGAGAAAACCCAGAGAGAAAATCCCCTGTCCCTTTACAAAGATAGAGTGAGATTTACTTGCTAAAGTAAGTTGGTTCCTGTTTTGCTAAAGCTCCTGTTTAACACACTTGACTGCTTGATGAGCCAAGAAAGTAGTCACCAGATAGACTACCAGACCAAAGAACTGAAATGTAGAACAAAGTCCACACCAGAGACAGCAAAGATACTTGATGTAGGCTGCAAATCCACACCAGAGACAGCAATAATACTTGCTATAGCTTGCAAGACTATAACAGAGAAAACAGTTTCCAAAGTTAAGTTAAATGAAAAACTCACTTGCAACAAACACAGCCAATTGTGGCCAGAAACAGTGAAAACTGAGTGAGGAACAATGATATCACCTCCAGATGGTTGTATGATGATTAAGGTTGCCCCAAACTGTCTTATTCACTATGTACACACAGACCACTAACTAAGAGCCCATGCGCACCCACCAATCTGGCGCCTGTACCTGCCAAATTGCATAAAAAACCCTCCTGAAGCGCTCCCCAACCTCCTAAAACAGAGGCGGGCGGGCCGCCCAACGTCGGAGATGCCGCCTGAAGCGGCCCAGCCTCCCTGAAGCCAGAAAACCAATAAAAACCACTAATCTACTTAGAAAAATTAGCTACAACTACTAAAACCTTTAAAACACGGAATTTCACTATAACAACATTGAGACATGAAATATAGAGAAAAATTAGCTCTATCCAATGGTACTAAGCACTTAACCCTAAGACTTAAGGTTAGCCCGTAAAACACGAAAAACAAAATTAAACAGCAATCTTTTATAAATGAAAAATGAGGAAATGACCCCTTAAGACTGAGAATATGAAAAATGTCTTCAAGACATAAAATATAGAGAAAAACCAGGGCTATCCAATGATAGTACCCACATACCCGCAGACCCAATATCCATGGAATAAAACCAGAAAAATACCCAATTCCTTAACAGATGTCAATTAAGACATGCACAAACAGCGCCAAATCACACAACAAAGGCCCCTGCCAATGTTGGAAGACCAAATCCTCCCTCCAATTGAGAATGTCCGCATTCTTTTTTCATCCAACCACCATGTTTAACCTTCTTCCCAAATCTGCCTCTGAAATGGGTCCCTGCCAATACTGCATCGACAATAATTTAATCTGCACCATGAAACCACCTGTCCATCCATACAGAACGTCCTGCGATGTCTGCCAATCTAGAAAGAAGACCTGCCACAGACCTGGTCCACTTTCTTCCACAACAGATTCACCTTCACCTCAACCTGGTCCTTCTTCTGCCAGCACCAAAAGATCTAGGCCATCCATCCTGTTACCCAGATTAATCAAAAAGCTCCACCCTTCCCAGAAGAGTGCCACAACCCATAAAACAACTAGTTCTACCATCCCTGGTCCATCTGATGGTAAAGAACATTCATTTCTTCCTTCAACTTTTAAAACTGATAACTTCTCAGTTCCTCCCTCTTCTGATAGTGATGATAACAATGTAGGATCCATTGCACCACCAACACCAACGCACTTGCCCACTATCAAGGCCAAGTTCCAACAACACACATCTCAACAGAAACAACTTCTGCTTCACTACTTCCAATCCACTCCTGCTAGAGATCCACAGGACATTGAGAAAAGAAGACACCTCATTCACCAGTTCAAGGCTAATTCTGAACACTTCATTTCATCTCTTGATTCCCTCTGTAATTCCACTAGTACTTGAGTTTGATTCAGAAAAGAAAAATTGACCACACCATCTATAGGATGTAACCACAAACAACCCTCAGTTTTAAGTCTTGGGGGACCAACCTCATTTTATAGTCTTGGGGGACTCAAAAACCCTCAGTTTAAAGTCTTGGGGGACTCAAAAACCTAAATCATAAACCCAGAACCAGAGATCAACCACATTAAGACAAAGAGAAAAAACTAACATTCTGGGGTAATTGTGAATAGAGCTTCCAGCCCATCAATTACCCCCAAACTTGCCTTTGCTAAATTCGGAGGCTCCCCCTGTAGATACCCTCCACCAATCTTTCAAAACCAACTCCAACAACAAAACCCTTTTTCCTCAGTTTCTAGTCTTGGGAGACTTAACTAACAACAATCCTCAGTTTAAAGTCTTGGGGGACTAACACAGTGTTCAGTTTAAAGTCTTGACGGACTATTCTTGATAAGATCTTGAAACCAGCCAGTTTAAAGTCTTGGAGGACTAACAGAAACCAGATTTCAGTTTAAAGTCTTGATGGACTGGTCTTGATATCATAGAATTTTCAGTTTAGAGCCTTGATGGACTGACGGAATTTTGCATAAAATAGACGCAGCCAATTTCATGCAGCACACCTCTACAGCCAACCTGCTGAACTTCCACCTTCACTTCATCATCTACCCATCACTGACAAAAATCTCCTCCTATCCCTTTTCATCATCTTTTCTCACCACAGATCATGGCTGGATCTCCTGATGTTAACCCTTCTACTCTCCCTTGCTTCACTGCTCCCAAGGACTATGCCTGCAAACAGTGCATCCACATGTGCAGACCTTGCACATTCACTCTTCCAAATCCTGAATCCAAATTCTACAACAGGGCTTGAGATTCTTGCTATTCCAAAAAGAAAAGATGTGACAGAGACGCCAACTACCCTATTCCTCCGCCTTCTCCTTCTCACAAATACATCTCCAGATCCCCTACCAGATCCCCAGATCTTGGTCCTTCCTCTTCCTCTCTATCTTCTGCTCCTTCCAGAAGATCCAGAAGCTCAGCTTCCCACACTCTTCCCAAAAGACCAGCCTTAGCCTCACAAGAAACTGCTTTTATCTCCACCAAATTAGCTCCAAAAGCTTCAAAATCAACTCCCAGGCTTCTAGACCGCGTCCAGGCGGCCCTCCTGCCTCACCAAACAGTGAAAATCAGGGCCAAAACCTCCAAAAACGGCCAGAAAATAGCCAAATTCATCCAGACAACAACAACAACTCAACCCAACTACCTCCTACTGCTCCCAGAGCAATGCAATCCACCCTTCCAAAGTCCAAAAGCACCAAAATTTACCAGATTTCTAATAGACCTTCCAGAGAACCCCAAGAAGAAACCAGAACACCACACACTGCTCCACAACAACAACTTCGTCCCCAACTAAGACAAAGAAACTACACCTCTCCTCTGTCAGCCAACTACTCTTCTGACAGTTCCATCTCTTCAAAATCTCCATCCAGAAGAGATCAATCTGCTTCCAAATCCCCCTCTCCTGCTCCATCCTTTAACAACCTTGGTACTCCTTCACCAGCACCTCCTCCAGCTGAATCCAACAGAAATAACAACCACAACAACAACAACAATCTCACTGCTCCAACTAGGCCCCAGGAACATCAGCATCCCAGTTCACCTTCTCAGGATCCTTCAGAGGAAGACCATGAGAATCCATATCTTTCCCTAGTTGATCCACCCACTTTGACCATTACAAAATTGTCAGAGATCCAAATCCCAGCTGCTTACAGATTTGATGAGCTTCCAATCTGTAAGTACCAAATTAATTATTCCATTTCTTCAACAAAAATAATTACTGATCCAATTCTTCCTGTCTAGTTGGCACCCCTCCTCCTGAATCTATTATTGGAGTTGGCCAAACTCTTGAAACTTCTTTGACCCTGAATTATGGAGACATGAAGAAACACCTAAGCACCATGTGTTCCAATATGCTAAAAGCCTTTGCCCTCCATGTACCTTTGAATGACTTTGAAAAATCCCTGAGAAAGCGCCTGTTGGACAACCACTGGAAAATGTCTAGGATCATTAAGAACACCCTCCAGCACTCCATTCCTGCCTCTTCTTCTTCCTCCTCTGAACTTCCCTCTAATCCAATTCCTGATCATTACAATCCCTATCATCTCTCCAGCAGGATGCACTTCAAAGAACACAGTGCTACCCACAATCCCAACAAAAAACAAAAACGCCATCACAATCCGGACCAGCCTCCAGAAGCTTCATCATCCAGACAATGAGCTCCTGCAAAAAGATTAGAAACATAATAATAATATAAAACAATTAATAAAAATAATTTCAGAATTTTTTTTTTTTATATATCTACTAATATACTAAATTTAAAAATTAATAAATAAAATGAAATAAAATAAAATAAAAGAAATAAAATATAATATAAAAAATAATATAAATGGTATCCCCCAGCCAATTGATGAGCTGATCCCCTGATACCTTACCCACATACAAGTACACCTTGATGTGGATACACAATTAATTCTTTTTAAATGGTTAACAGAAAACAAAATTCAAAAAATTTAGAAATTCAGAAGATAATAAAAATAATGAAACACAGAAACACATGAAATAAATAATAAATAAAAATAAAATAGCATTGCCCGGCCAATTGATGAGCCTTTCCCCACCAATGCTTGCCCACATCCAGGTGACCCTGATGTGGTAACACCCTATATTTTTGATTTTATAATTTTAAACAACCCCCATAAAAAAATTAAAAATAAAAAAAGAGAAAAGAGAAAATAATCTAAAACTGCTATCTAGCAAAAACATAACTGCAAAATCAAAGACAGTCCAGCTCCATAGATGGTCCAATAAGGGAAAATCCGGTCCAAAGAAAAGATCACTGGGAGAGCTCCCTCCAATAAGTAAAAATGATGGGAGACCACCAGTGATCCACCACCAATCCAAAAGCACCTGAGATAAAGAAGCCAGTCCCAAACCAGTTTAAAATCATAGTGGACTTGGAACCTGAATAATAAACAACAGAACTAGAATTCAACTAGGAAAAACAAAAGACTTGAGACAGACATTCTGGGGTAACTGTTCTACAGAGCAGCCAGCTCATCAGTTACCCCCACACTTGCCAAAATAAAATCAAGAAGCCCCCCTGGGTACCTTCTAAAAAAAACACAACATCCAACAAAAAAACCAAAACCAATAAACAGTGAAGAGTCCAGCACTTGAAAACCAGAGGAAATTCCAGTTTAAAGTCATAGAGGACTAAAACCTGTGAAAAGAAACCAATACTAGGGTTCAACCAAATTAAGAAAAATGGTTGGAAACAGACAATCTGGGGTAACTGTTGATAGAGCAGCCAGCCCATCAGTCACCCCTACACTTTCCAAGATCAAATCTAGAAGCCCCACCCATGGGTACCTTCTAACAAAAGTTTCCAACATCAAAAGTTGCTCTGCAACACCACAAAATTCCAAAACAAAAAAAAGAACATTCCATAGTTTATCCTCATTGCGGAGTCAATCTTCTTCATGCCTAGTGCCTCTGGGATAAAACCTCTTCACTTGGTCTGCAGCCACCCTCTTTTTCAAGACTGCACCATCCAACTCTTCCAAAATATAAGAACCTCCAGACGCCTGAGATCTGACTCTGTAAGGTCCATTCCATCTGTCAGCAAACATTTTCCCCCACTGACTTTCCAAACTTCTATTATATACCAAAACCAAACAACCAGGTTTCAAGGGATTCCTGAGTCTATGAGCCAACTTCTTGTCCCAGTACCTGACTGATTGATTCCTAATCTTCATCATTCTAGAGTATGCCTTTTCTTGACATTCCTCTCTACATTCCAACTGTTGCATCCTGGCACAGAGCAAATCTTCTGTTGAGGGCACGTCATCCCAATCAATTCCAAGATAAGAGACAGCTTCTAAGTCCACTGGTAGAACGGCTTTCTGACCAAACATTAACTCATAAGGAGAATAGCCAGTTGTCCTCTTTACAGTGACCCTATCAGCAATTAACACCAAGGGTAAATAATGCCTCCACTTTTCAGCACTATCTCCACACATCTTCACCAAAGCATTCTTGATAACTTGATGGCCTCTTTCAACCATTCCTTCAGCTTCAGGATAATAAGGTGTAGCCACTCTAACTTTAGAACCAACACTAGCCACAGCTTCTTTAAATTCGGCACCAAACTCTGGCCCGCCATCAACAGTGACCAACTTCATCAACCCATACCTATAAATCCACTCCTTCTTCAAAAACTCTGCCACATTCTTGGCAGTCAAATTAACCAGAGGCACTGCCTCAACCCAACCAGACAAATCATCCCTAGCAACAATCAAGTATTTATACCTGCCCTCTTTAATATGGACAGCATCCAGACTGACCCTCCCTAAAACAGTTGATTCACCAGTAGCACGGCCCACCTCTTTAGGTTTCAAGTGACTTCTTCTTTGACATTCTTCACAAGATTGAACCCAACCCTGCACAGCCAACTTCATACCTAGCCACCAAAATCTGTCTGCTACTCTTCTATAAGTCTCACCAAAGCCTCTATGACCAAGGTCTTCATGCAAAGACTTCAAAACCAATTCTTGACCCTTCTTCTGAGTCACCACCACTTGAGGATTAGGATGTCTCCTCCTCATCAACCGCCTTCCTGACACATAAAATCCAGGACTCTTCTTCTTGATTTCCAACCAAGTATCATCATCACAACTATCTGGCCTCTCCAAGGTCAACAGATATTCCACCAAAATAAAATAAAACCCAGACTGACCCCAGGTTTCATCTTCAAAATCCAACAAAACAACATCCAAGGGTACAATTCTGTCACCAAAATCACCAGTGTGAACATGAGCCAATTGAGCAGCCCAACCTGGACACCAATCCTTAAATTTTGGCATGTCCTTCTCTTTCCACTGAACCTTGTGAGAATCCAGTTCACTAACAAAAACACCCTTTTCCAATTTTGAGCTGTCCCAAACAACAACTCCATCTTCATCAACAAAAACATCCTGATCACCAGAATCAAGATCAGATCCATCCAGTTTAGCCTCTTGGGGGAGGTCCAAAAATCAATCTTGATGATCTTCTCTCTTCATAATTTTCTGCAGTTTAACCTCATGCTGGAGGCCCAAAAATAGATCTTGACAATCTTCACAAAAATATTTTGTATCTTCTTTCTTCATTATCTTCAGATTTTTTTCTTGATTTTCATGAATTATCTTGAAATTTTTATCTTCTTTTCTTAAGTTTTCTTCTGACCTACAAAAATAACCAGGGGTTTCCCCAATGCTCACAGGTGTGGCCCAGGTAATGTTTTTGAAAGGTGTAGAAGAAACCCTAGCGGTGCACAATTGGGAGGACTTACTTTTAGACCCCAATCTCACCGCCCCAAAACTTTTCCGCATATCTTTCAATAAAGATATATAACCAATCTTCTTCTTTAAACTTAAATTAAAAATAATTAAGAATCTTGAGAGAGAACAGAGACTTGATAAAAACCTTGATGAATACTTGCAGAGAAGAGAAACATTAAAAAGAGAAAGTTGAAAATCCACTTGGTATATCTCCAAGGGAGCTGACCTACTACAACCTGGGATTTCCTCATCTTGGGGAGAGGTTGTAGCACTAGGGTGATCAGCCCTTATTACTCTAAAAAAGACAGACTCTCAATAGAGCCTGAGCCGCACTCCAAAAAACCAGAGGCAGCACCCACTTCCTTCCTTCTCCTGCAACAGTCCATGCACTGGCACATTGAAGATAAACCAGGCCTGGTCTCCCAACCATCCTCTCCAGGGGACGACAACCTCATGTGAAGTCTCCTTTCATCTTCACCAGTCAACTCCAAACTGATTCCCAAATCAAATTGATAACCAATTCTTGCCTGAAAATCCATCAAGAATGGCCCACCCAAAACTGCTTTTACATTACCTTTAGCAATGTAAAAATGAACCTTCCCTGAGGCTCCTCCAACATCTAACTTCACAAACTCTGAAGTTCCAACCAATTCAGTGACATGGCCACCAATCCCTCTCAAATTCCCACCAATTCCAGTTTTGATGGGGAGGCCCATATGAGTTGCCTCAAACAAAGAAATCAGGTTTATCTGAGAACCTGAATCCACCAATGCCCTTGCCTCCCTGCCATTCAGAGTGACACTGACATATCCCAGAGGAGCAGAAAAATTAGTTTCCAACCCCTCACCAAACTTTTCAGCAGAATCACAAATGTATTCTACCTCACCAGAAGAAACTCTTCTCCTGGTCAACAACTTTTTCTGTCTATCAGCCAACCCTGGACTGATAGCATACAATTCCCCATAAGATAGGGAAACCTGACCCTGATTCATCCTTTCCAGGACAGAGTCCATAACATTAACTTGACCAGACACTACTGGCCTCTCAAAGTGAGCTCTTTGCTTCACCACCTTGGTCCTAGAAAATTCTTGAGGACCAGAACCACCAACAGATTTACCATTAACAGGAACCAAACCAGATCCCTCACCAGAACCTCTGACTCCAGCAGGCTTTGGAAATGAAGCCAAAGGGACATCCTCCTCAGAGTCAGAATCCACCTCCATTGGCATTGGCTCACCATTCATGTCCAATGCGCCAAAACTAGGGGGGCCCATATCAGCCATACCCTTCTGCATCTTGTACAGCTCCTCTTTGCTGTACCTCTTCCTAGCTGAACTCAGCTTAGGCTCCACCTTTGAAGCATTTGGCTTTGGTTGGGCCTGAGAACTGCTCTTAGGCCTTCCCACCTTTCCTGCTTCCACATCATAAACACAAGCCAAACATTCACCACTTGACTGTCCACCACAAGAATACAACCCCAAACCACCAAAGGAAGTAGAAAAAGAGACCTTATTGACCTCCTTCCCCTTTCCCTTGACGTCCTCATCTAACTTAACAGAAGACTTCCCCTGATCAGGAATCTCCTCAAACCTTGGCCTCCTTTGATTGAGACCACCCCTTCTCCTGACCAAATCAACAGGAGCCTGCCCCTCACTGGGCTTCACAAAAGAACCGTCAGGGAACTTAAAAACCCTGCCATCAAATTCCACCTTTCCTTCAGACACATCTCTGTTCAATGCCCAACAATCATTGGACCTGTGACCCCTCCTACTGCAATAAGAGCAAACCCAAGGATCACTCCTTCCAGCCCTCCTTTCAAACTCTCTAGGCTGAGAAGGTGCCTTGTTAACCTTCTTGGCCTCCTGAACAAAAATGTGCAGCTGCTTTGTAAGATCAGCCAACTGCTCCACCATTGGGTCCCTCTCCTGTTTGGGAACCTGCACCAAATTTTTCTCCTCCTTCTTCTCCCTAACTTCCTCTTCAGCCAAAGCCTCACTTACTTTGCTGACATACTTGGCACACCCCTCCTGATAGGTGTCCACAGCCAATAACTTCAAATGGGCCTCAACAGCCTCCTTCACCTTATCCAAGGCAGGAAACTTCTGGTCCCCATTAGAAAGAGTCTTCATCAATTCCTTTCTTGACAACTCCTTCAACACATCCATCCTGACATCTCTAGCCAGGGCAGACCAAAAAACATCTTTGGCAGCATTTTCATGTGCCAGCTCCTCCACTTCCACCAAATATTTCACCACAGGATCAAACTGTAGCAGAAACTTCCTGTAACTATGCAAGTTACCAACACCACCATAAGATTGCCATTCACTGACAACCTTGTTCAGATCCACCATAGTGAACCTGACACCCCATCTATCCACCATCTCCCTACACAGAAATTTCCAATCCCTCTTCTTGTAGCCAGACATGGCCACAATCTCCTTCTCCACTGACCTATCACCAATGAAGAAGATAATCTGCTTCACCATGTCCAGGTAGGAAGCACCATCCACTCCAGCAGCAGTTTCATACTTCTCTAGAAACCACTTGACATCCTCCCCATTAAACTTGGTACCATCCCAAGTTTTAATCCTCATACACTCCCTAACCATCACAGAAGGAGGACCATCCCCCCCACTGACAGTAACCACAGGAATAGAGGAGCCAGAAGCCATTCCTCCAGACCAAAACACCAAAAAGAGCCAACCAAAGAAAACAGAGATTCCAAAGAACTAGCAAGTTCTACCCCACGTTGGGCACCAGAAATGTAGACAATCCTATAGTACTAGCTATAGGCCTTGACCAAGGGAGTTGGAGAAAACCCAGAGAGAAAATCCCCTGTCCCTTTAGAAAAATAGAGTGAGATTTACTTGCTAAAGTAAGTTGGTTCCTGTTTTGCTAAAGCTCCTGTTTAACACACTTGACTGCTTGATGAGCCAAGAAAGTAGTCACCAGATAGACTGCCAGACCAAAGAACTGAAATGTAGAACAAAGTCCACACCAGAGACAGCAAAGATACTTGATGTAGGCTGCAAATCCACACCAGAGACAGAAATAATACTTGCTATAGCTTGCAAGACTATAACAGAGAAAACAGTTTCCAAAGTTAAGTTAAATGAAGAACTCACTTGCAACAAACACAGCCAATTGTGGCCAGAAACAGTGAAAACTGAGTGAGGAACAATGATATCACCTCCGGATGATTGTATGATGATTAAGGTTGCCCCAAACTGTCTTATTCACTATGTACACACAGACCACTAACTAAGAGCCCATGCGCACCCACCAATCTGGCGCCTGTACCCACCAAATTGCATAAAAAACCCTCCTGAAGCGCTCCCCAACCTCCTAAAACAGAGGCGGGCAGGCCGCCTGACGTCGGAGTTGCCTCCTGAAGCGGCACGGCCTCCCTGAAGCCAGAAAACCAATAAAAACCACTAATCTACTTAGAAAAATTAGCTACAACTACTAAAACCTTTAAAACACGGAATTTCACTATAACAACATTGGGACATGAAATATAGAGAAAAATTAGCTCTATCCAATGGTACTAAGCACCTAACCCTAAGACTTAAGGTTAGCCCGTAAAACACGAAAAACAAAATTAAACAGCAATCTTTTATTAATGAAAAATGAGGAAAGACCCCTTAAAACTTAGAATATGAAAAATGTCTTCAAGACATAAAATATAGAGAAAAACCAGGGCTATCCAATGATAGTACCCACATACCCGCAGAACCAATATCCACGGAATAAAACCAGAAAAATACCCAATTCCTTAACAGATGTCAATTAAGACATGCACAAACAGCGCCAAATCACACAACAAAGGCCCCTGCCAATGTTGGAAGACCACAACAAAAAAGAAGAGTTCAGTTTATATTGTATTAATTAAAAAATTACAATTTTGCAATTCTGGAATAATAGTTTTATGTAATACAAAAAGTCACTGATTGTTTTTTAAATGTTACCTGAAAGTTTTAACAACATTACTGTATTTAACAAATTTGATACTGTAGAAGGAAATAATATGATTTTATGTCTTTTCATTGATCAAATTAAATTAATAAAGTATTATTCATATAAGATTCATCAACAAATACAGTGAATCAGGTAGATTCTTGGAATGATATTTTCTGTTTTCCATTCATTTATCATGAACGTTTCACTATTTTTTCAATTAAGATTCATTCTTATTTGTTTGAGTTCTCAAGCTTATTTCAAGAGAAAGTTCAGTATCACTTCAGTCTGAGTTCCAGCTGAATTCCATCTGACTTCAAGTTGAGGACTTGCTAGCAAGTCCCCCCCCAAATATTGTGTGGTGATACTCTTTGCAAGTCAACTACCTGAGTCATTCTGGGGCTTAGAATACAAGTGGGCGGCTCATTTTCACAACCATATTCCCAATGTTAAAAACAGGTGACAAAACTCCTATTCAGCTGATGTAAAATGCAACCACAAACTACTCCAACCTTTGGATCTTTGGTGAAACAGCTTTTGTTCACATTCACAAGGAAACATGCCAAAAACTAGATCAACATGCTTTGATTTGTAAGGTTGTAGTTTATTCCTTAAATAATGCTGGTTTGCTTTTTTGGAATGAAGAATAAAACACCTTTTTTAAGTCTTCCATGGCTGTTTTCCCTGGTGACCAGCTCCCTGCTCATACAGATGCTTATCAACCACCACCATCCAAGGGCTCTCTGAGTCATATCCTCAACAATATGAAACAAGGTGATTTCAAGGATGAAGAAACTTTCAGCCTAGATATCCCTAGGACTGAGTATTTCTTATACTCAAAATAATATAACCTTAAATACATTAAGCTTATATCTTAAAAATAAGGTTAAAACAATAATATATATGATTATATTACATATATATATAAGTATTACTCTATTATTTAAATTATAGTAGTTTAAATAGCTTATCCATAGCCTAATAATAATTATTAAGGTGTTAATCGAGTCATAATATACTTATCTTAAGTGATATCAAGTAATTATTGACATACATAAGCTTATATGTATACATAAATCTCATATTCAGTGAAATATGCAGTATATTATGTATATTTAGGTATATAAGTGGGTTTTAGCCTCTTAATAGCCTAAAAACTTTGTTTTTCTGCTTATTTTAGGTCATATGGACGTATCCAGTGGACTCACAACGCCTAAAGAAGCATAAAAATCTATTTCAAGCGCATACACTCAGTCTGGACAACTTAATCTGCTTCCTTGGATGGATATTCACGGATTTATGGGTTGGGAGGTCATTTCTGGGTTAATATGGATGCTCGGGGATGTTATTGGGGGCTTGAAAATTTTATTTGTTTCCTTTATATGCTTTGGGTTTCATTATATTCTCTTTGGATGAGTTATTTTACCTGTTTCTTTATGGTATCCACTTTTATCTGGATTATCTATTTATGGTATGGGTCTGTGTTATCATTAATTGTGATGGAGGGTCCTTACTGGAGATCTGGGTATTGAATCTGCTTGAATTTGATGCCATGGGGAGGTGATGGGCCCTCACAGTGCTGTAATTGACGGGGATAGCAGTGACATCATATGGATTGAAGGTCTGTGCACTCCAGTGTATTTTGGTATAAGTAAGGGAGGATTTTGGCGGTTATTAGACATCATTCACTTACTACAATTCAAATAAACATTATAACACAATTATTATCATTTATGAATATATTATAAATCCATTATAAATTGATATTATCTTTATATAAGCTATAACTATATTATATTCATCTATTTTCCACCACTAGCACGCATTTAAATCCAAGTATTGTGAGTTTTATTTGAGTATAACTATTTTATTAGTCTTCCCCTGAGGTTTAATCACTAAATCATTTATTAATAAGTTGTAGGACCATTAATAAATACTATTAAATCATACTTAAATACTAGATACACTGACAGAAACACTTTTTTCCCAAGAAAAAACTGTACATGAGACTGTGAAGAAAGGTTTGCCCCAATCATCTGTTATCCCCAGAACCCATTTGCAAGCTATGCTCTCACCTGACAGCCATAAGTGGGACCAAGAATGCAAGAGGGAACTGTTGAATATGAAAGATATGGATGTTTTGTATGAAGGAAAACTTCCTCCTGGTGCCAAACTTACCAATGCAAAATGGGTCTTCACCATCAAAAACCCTTCATCCAAATCACCAACCTACAAAGCAAGATATGTGGCCAAAAGTTTTTTACAAAAGTATGGTATTGATTTCAGTGACACTTTTGCTCCCACTGCTACCTTTGCTTCTCAATGTATTCTTCTTACACTTGTGGCTTATCACAAATGGCCTGTCAAATCTTTCAATGTCACCGCTGCTTACCTTCACAGTCCAATTGATGAAGCAATTTGGGTCCACCCTTCTGAAGGTTACTAGCTACATGACATTGGCAATGCCCTACATTTGAAAAAGGCCCTCTATGGCACTAAGCAAGCAGCAAGATGTTGGTGGCCCCACATTGCCAGCAAATTGGATGCTCTAGGTTATAAGGCAAGTCAGTATGAAAAGAGTTTCTATTTTCTTAGAAAAAAGGGATGTGTGGGTGTAATTTGGATACATGTTGATGATGGTATAGTTACTGGAAGTAGTGAGGAGGTGCTGAAGGAGTTGGAGGATGGTCTGGATGGTATTTTGAAGGTAATGTGGAATGACAATGTGGATGGTATTGTACGTGTTGCTATCAAAGAAGTTCCAGAAGGTTTTGATCTGCATAATTTTCAGCTCATTGACAAGATTCTGTGGACTCATAACCCCTCTGGATTAACAACAAGATCCCCCCTACCAAACAATCTAGAAATTACCACAGTCAAAGATGAAGAGGTAGCTATTGATACAACTAAATATCTCTCTATTCTAGGTGCTCTCAGTTATGTGGCAGTGGCTACTAGGCCAGATCTATCTTTCCCTGTCAATTTTTGGGCACAATTCTCGTCCAAACCTACTGCCACTCACTGGATTGCCCTAAACCACCTACTCAGATATGTCCAACACACTTCCAACCTATGCCTTCACATTCATCCTGACCAAAATTCTCCACTTGAACTCCTTTCTTTTTCTGATTCCACCTGGAACAACAAAGAATTCTCCAGAGCTCAAAGTGAACATCTCCTTCTTCTCAATTCTTGCCCTATTGTGTGGACCTCAAGATGCCAATTGACGGTTAGTGATTCATCATGCACTGCTGAATATGTGGCACTTGGTGGTGGTATGAAGGATGCCATTTGGATCTCCAATCTTCTTAAAGACATATTTCTTGATATTCCCCCAATCAAGATCTTCTGTGACAACAAAGGAGCAGTTGCAAATGCAAAAGATAATCCATGGAACAAGAAGACACAGCATGTGGCTAGGTGTTTTTATATTGTGAATATGAACAGCTCTTCCTAAAAAAAAGCAACATTGGAATGGGTTCCCACTGCTCAAATGCATGCAGATATACTCACAAAATCACTTGGCCCATCTCTGACAATGCTTAGAAGGAAAGATGTCTGTGTGTGGTGATGGGGTTACTTTTCTTTTCTTTTCTTTTTCTCTTATTTTTCTCATTTAATTTTATTTCTTTTTCCTTTTGAAGTTGGTTATGTTTGCATGGGGGGGGGAGAGATATCAGTATATTTTTTCATAACTAAGTGGGGGGAATGTTAAGTCACTAAGACTATGCACTTAGTTATGTGTGCAAATGTATACAGTCTGTAGTTGTGGCATCCCCTGTTCTCTGGTTCTTTCTGGAGTTCTACAGGCTGACACCATGCTACAGGTAAGGTAATGAAGTTACTGGTTCTTTCCGGAGTTCTACAGGCTGACACCGTGCTACAATTAGGGGGTATCAAAGTTAGAAATTTTAAATTATTTAAAAGGTATTTCACAACACAAAAAGAAACCCACAATCTTGACATTAATTCTCATTAAAAAGGTGTTTTGGGGGCACAATATAGCATATTTTAAAAAATAATCTTGGTTGATTTGGTGGAAAAAAGAGGTATTTTGAAATGAAAGATTTCCAACTTTGATACACCCTATTATAAATATCTAGGGCAATGAATTGATCATATTGTAATCCACTCAAAAAAACTCCTTCCTCTTCCTCTAACATTATAACCTAACCTAACCTTAACCTAAATTAACTGAACACACCCACCTTTCCTGCCAAATAAAATAAATCTATATAAAAAAAAAGTGATCATGGTGCAATCTATCCTAAAGACGAACAGTAATAGTATTTATCTTATCTGAATATAAAAATTGTGTGACATTTAATTCTTTTTATTTATCTCATTCATGTCTTTTTTTACCTTGATCACATTTTATTATTACTTTAGTTTATTTTTTTTGTTTTTGTACCAGTCACCTTTTTACTTCCATTTCTATCCTTTTTTCCAACAGCTGGAGCACTTACTATCTCTTTTTTATTCTTATTCTTCTTTTCACCCTTACTATTCCTCGCGTCCCTCTTTTTAAATGTCTCGCCACCCTTACCACTGCCACATTTATGATTTTTGATACCCTTGATCTTTTGGGCCACTTTTTCTTGAAAAAGTTTAACTTTAACTTGAGCCTTCTTTTTCAATAACCGTCTTTCAACTCTATGCATATTAGAAGCCTTGGCAGCTTTACGTTCTTCTTTAGTCATATTTTCCAACAAATGAGATTGATCAGGTCCTTTATAGGTAGCCGATGGAATCACGCCACCACCATTTGGTCTTTGTGGCAAGTTAGGTTTATGACGTAAATTGGTTTTTGACTGATTCAGTTGGGATCGTTTGCCCTTTGAGGTAGTTGCATCAATAGGATAACCTGATTTTTGCAATGCGGAACGTTTTCCAGAACAAACGTAGTTTTGGATTCGAATTTTACGTTTACTTATTTTGAATGATCCTGCTTCAAGAGCCAGCATTTCTTCCGCAGCTTCACGGTTCTGAAAACATTCATACATTTATGACCAGTCAGATCAGTCATTCAAGGAATAAGAGAGTGGTGATGGTGAGATGGATACCTTTAGTAAGACATAAGCAAAACCTTTGCCTAAGCCAGTAGTTGAATCACGAACAATTCGAACTCTCTCAACCCAGTTTCCACCAGTAGAAGGAGGCCCCCCTCTTTCGATCAACAATTGATCTTCAACAGCTTTTCTTACAGTGTCCTCTTGCTCGTTATATTCAAGACCACCAAGATAAATGGTCCGTTTAGCTTCCTGAGGGTCAATGGAAGATGAGACTTTAGATGGATGGTCAGGTGCAGACTTTTGATAAGCAATATCGCAACGAATGATGTGATCCATAAACGTGGTACCATCAGCTTTGAGAGCTATTTCTTTAGCCAATGACTCGGGAGTGATCGAACCATCAGGACCGGGTCCGATGACGACATAGGCAATACAGGACTTTGCTTGAGGATGAAAGTTTTTAGTCAAGAAACCTGTTTTTCTTTTTTGAGCGGGGGTAAGGGACTGAATTTGAGATGAATCAAGTTGAGAAGAATCACCGGGGGAGGTACTTTGAGAGAAGGAGCCAAATCTTTGACGAGAAAGAGATAGAAGAGAGGAAGAGGATTTGTGAGAAGATTGAAGACTGGAGGGTTGAAAGGGTTTAAGGGAGTGAGAAGTAGAGAGAGGTAAAGCACGGAAACGGATGGAGAGGACTCTTGATTTATGAGCCAGGGGGGGAAGAAGAGGAGAAGGACGTAAGAGATGAAGGATGAGTGCGCGAGCGGCAGATTTAGACTTGGGACATTGGATGTTGATATTTCCAACGAAGACAGTTCTAAGATGGATGTTGTGTGGAGAAAGAGAAGAAGAAGAAGACATGGGGGAAGGGGAAGAAAAGTATGCAAGTGATTACTGAAAGTGAATATTCAAAGTGGGCGAGTGGAAGATGCATATTCACAGTGAGCGGCGTATGCATATATTCAATATGCCACCCATGAACTTTTTCGCTGTTTTTTCCCTTTGGCTGCCTGCAAATTGTGAGTTTTTTGGTTTCTCTTTCTTTCATCAATTTCCTTATTTTATTAATCCCTTGCTTTTCTTCTTTTCCCAATCAATCTTCTTCTTTTCTTTCTCCTTTTACATCTATTCTGCTCTTTTTCTTCTCTTTTCTTTTCTCATTTCCTTCTTCGTCCTTTTCTTCCTTCTCTTTTACTTTTATCTCTCTCTCTCTCTCTCATCCTCAAAGCTCTTCTTTCTCATGGCCTTCACAGATGAGTCTGACCTCTCTGAATCTCTTTCCTCCGCTGGATCAACCGTCCCTCTTCCTTCAAGTGAAATCGGAAGTCAGGGTGGAAGTGAGAAAGCCCACAGTCCTCCTCCTATCCCTCCTCCCTCTCGTCCTAAACCATCCACTTCTGCATCCAAGTTGGAACCTAAAAAGCAGAAAAAATCCCGCACAACTAAATCTGCTAAAAATCTCTCATCTCCTCGTTTGGATGTCGAAAAAGTTAACAAGACTAAAAAATCTCGGGCTGTCAATGTTAAAAATTATCTTTCTTCTGGTCCTTCTTCTGCAACACCCCATGATGTATCTAGACCCCCTAAATCCGAGTCATTGCCTCCTCCTAATTTAAAAAATCACTCGAGGGGATCGAGCATCAGCTCTCCTATTTCTCGTCCCGGATCTTCTTCTAAATTGAGTGATGTCAAACCTATTCCTAATGGAATGGATCGTCGAAAAGGTTCTCCGATACCCTCTTTAAACCCCCATCCTTCAACTTCTCATGGTCAGTTACCTTTGTTTGAGCAACCTGTTGTTTTAGAAGGTGGAAGACCACGAAGATCGGCTGCCCTTGCCCAATCTAAGTCTTCCCGTAATACTCAACCTAGAAGAGGTTATTTCAAATCTTTAAAACCTTCCAGAGATTCAATCTCTCTCAATGGGTTATCCAAGCACAGTCCGTCCAGAGGCTTACAATCTAACTGCACCACTGCATCCAACCGAATACCAAGCTCTAAAGATGAAGAATCCAGTTTGACAGAGCAAAGTTCTTCTGACGAAGATGATCAAAAACCTGAAATTCTTGACCATGATGAAACTTGCCATCCTTTGCCCACTCTTGATCATCCCAACGTGAAAACCCAATCCCTTTCTTCTTGTGACCAAGAGAAATCCGTTGTTATTCCCCCTGCTTTCTCTTCTTCCCATTCACAGCTTGACTCTTCAATAGCCGTCAGTGAAGAAGGCTTAAATCATCTAAAGAATTCTCTAATTGGTAAGCTATATTCACAACGCATTTTCGTCATATAATCTCCCTCTCTCCCTCTCTCTCTCTCTCTCTCTCTCTCTCTCTTTCTTTATTATTTCCTGTGTTGAGCAATTACAAAATTCAAGTCGAACTTATCAATGTCCTTATATTCGATAATTGAAAGAATCACAACCCGTCCCCCATCTATCGCAAAAGATAGATGTCGCTTCATCATCTGCACCCTCTCACTCAGGAGCAAATTTGTTGGATCAAGTAAATACTCATTTAGAGTTTCTTCCATCCAACATAGGAAAAGCATCAGCAGCTTGTGATAAGGTTCTCACTCCACCGCCAAATCAAAATCTTGATAATCAATATCAGAATAATATCCCATTCCTTCCATCTATAGACAATTTGTCAGCTGCTCCAAATTTTGACGTGGATGAAAACAGGAAACCGAACCTCAATTCCTTGTCTTCGAATTGTCCTCATGAAGAGGAGAAAAGGGATCTCAAATCGTTGCCAATTGTTCAAAAAAAAAATTCTTATTCATCTTCAACACTATCAGAACCTGCTAACATTCATTCTCCAGCACCTCCTTATTTGTGTAAGGTCCCATTTGCGGTTGATTCAAGTGGTGATATGTTAATGAGTCGCTTGGCGCCTTGCACAATTGTAAAGTCTGAGAATAACTTTCCTTTTTTGCCCCAAGATGGTGATGGTCCTTTTCCTCACAAAGAATTCGATCAAAAACAATCTCTAGAAAGTTTAGTTGACTTAGCACTTGATGGAGAACCGATTGATCCCGACCAACAGGATACTCTTCTACCTACGCAGCCACTACCAAGCTCTCTTCAGCAACAGCCAATCCAACAGAATGACACTTCTTTGAATGAGGATGAGAAGATCATCTCAGTGGTGAACGTTCAAAGTAGTCATGTGGTTAACGACCCATCAACTCATTCTCATCAGCAGAAAGCTGCTGATGAAGAAACAACCATCGTTTCCAAAGTAGAACCCATCAGCATCAAACCCCCCACTCCTCAAGTCAGTGAAGAAATCCAACCTCCAGTTGTGAAGTCTCATGTTGCAGACATTGCATATGACGCAGATGGTGTGCACTCTACTTATTATCTTCCTCTGGTTAAAGAATTTTAACCTTTATCTGTTTTATTTTTCGCTTATTATGATGTTTTTAATACATAAATCATTGCAAGATCATGTTAAGCGTAGAGCGGACGCGTTAGAAGCTTTAGTGAAAATTGAAATCATGTTTGCACAACTGCGAGATCGACTCTATGTAGAAAGAACGGCAGATGTTGATAAGGAAATCATGGCGATTCAACAAGGTATGTATGCTTAAAAATCAGATCTGATCCACTGTTTCTATTATTATTGTTTTATTTTTTTTCACTGATTCAAACCTTGCCCTTTGCTCTTTTTCCTGCTGTTGATTCTGCAGCCGCACATCCCGAACTCAATGAGTACTGTAAAGTTCTCGAGCATAAACGAAATGTTCGACTTGCTCTGGCACAAAAAATGTTTAGCTTGAAAGAAAATGAGCTAAATATCAAACGTCAAGCTGCTGTCACTTCAATTTGGACGAAATGGAACGAAACTAAAATTGACTTGAGAAACGAAATGTTGTCTAGTGTATCCGCACAGCTTAAAGAGTTGGACAGGCAAAAGGTTTTGCCTGATATCCGATGTGGGTTGAGACTCATACCTTTTTTTCTTCTTCTTCTTCTTCTTCTTTCTTCCCTGAGGGCATTTGAAATTCACAGCCGCATTCAAAAATAAATAAAAAATAAATTAACACATTGCCATGATCTCCCTTTGCATAGATAATGTTGAAGTCCAATTGCTTCCTCGCCCGATTATTCCTCCTCCAGCTCCACCATTACATATTCCAGACTCTTTGTTGATGTCATCCTCTAGATTTCCGCCTTCTCATGAAGCAGATAGATCTACATGCAAAAAGAAATCACGTAAACGGACTAGAGCAGAGAAAGAGCAAGACGATCTTGCAGAAGTTCTCAAGGTGAAAGAAGCAGAGGAATCGTTGGCACAAGGATTACGGAATGCGCTGCTAAGGCAAAAATCTGCTTATCCAACCACTTTAAGTGATGAGGAGGCACGGAATGACATTGCACACATGAAGGTAGGCATGATCTTTTTATTTGTATTTATTTGTATTTTCTCTCTATTTTATCAATTCAACTGCCGCGTGCTGAGTTCCTTTTTGGTCTGATTTTTATTTTTCTTGCCTAATACGTTGTCTTGTATCGTACTCATGTAAAACTACATACAAAAAAAAAAAAAAAAAAAAAAAAGTCTCGCGTCATTTTTAATACACCAAACGTTAAGTGTTTCCGAAAAACAAAAGAAACTTCATCTTTTCCCTTGGCATCTTCCTGTCCATCCATTTCCCTATCTTCTCTCCAACCTAGTCGGTCCAAGTCACAGCCTCCTCATTCTTCTTATAGTGATATCCAAGCTATTCAGCAATATGCCCAATCTATTAAATCAAATTTAGCTCGCTCAATGTCACATCCGTCTTCTCTTCAAATTTTTCCAGCCTCATGCTCATCATCAAGTGTAACAGCAAATCCAGGACCTTCTAAGTTAAATGGATCCAGAACAACTTCAGATCGAACATGTGCTCCAGTAGTACGGGAAGAATCAATGAAAGATAAACAGAACGCTACTTGTAATTTTTTGACCACTCGTCGGACCCAAGCAGGTAACTCTCAGGAATATTCTGATACATCTTCTAGTACTACTAGGTTCAAGCTAGTTGAAAGTGATACTTCAGGCTCATTCGAATTCAGCAACAACGCTCAGCCTACTATCTTGCCTGCGGATGGTAAAAATTCTTCTTTAAAGTCGCATGTTTCTAAATCTACTTGTGCCGGAGGTCTTCCACCACCAAATACGCATTCACAGATTCATCCTCCTTCTCCCCTTCCACATCAAAGTCATCCTCCTTCTTTACCCGAAGCTATTGGTTTGTCGAATCAAGTCGCTGTGAATGGTACAAGGACTGGACTCAGTCGCCGGAATCTTTAGTTTTGGTGTTTTGATCTTGATCGTCATAAAGAAAAGGCATTGTATTCCAATCCCATATATAATTGAATATAGTTTCATTTCGTAAAAATTGTGCTGCGATTTCTTAGTTGCTGCCATTATATCCTGATGTGTCTTTATATATATATAGATATATATATAGATATGTATGTATATATATATCTTATTATTTTTTGACTTGATTCGGTGCTTCATTGTCATCACTACCATATAGTTAATCCAATTATTATTATGTGATTCTATTCTTTTTCTTTCTTTCTTTCTTATTTTTATACTTTTTATTTTGATGTCTTTGTTTATTTTCTATTTTATTTTTTTGTTGTTGTTGATTGTATGTGTGTGTTATATATATATTATTCGCGTTGCGGTTTTTCCTCAAAAATTATGTTTATTATCCATAACCTATTCATTTGGAACTTCCATTATACATCCCCAAGCACCAGTTTTTTTCTTCTTTTTTTTTAATTTTGTAGTTTGTAAAATGTGGTTGTGGGGATGATGATGATGATGATGATGTTTTGTTGAGCTGGTTAAGTGATTAAGGTTTGTTGAGGATGTTGTGGGTGTTTTGATTAGATTAGATGAGACGAGACGAGATGAGTTTTTTTTTTTTTTTGCGTGTGTGTGTGTGTGTGTGTGTGTGTGTGTGTGTGTGTGTGTGGTTTGGTTTGGTTTGGTTTGGTTGAGTTGAGTTAAGATGAGTTGATTGGAGTTGAGTTGTTCATTCATTTATTCATTCGTTTAACCCGTGATTCTAGTTTAATACATAATACATCATGTAATAACATGACGGCACATTTGTTTCTCGCCATGGAGGCGCAACCGATATTATGGAAACTACTGTTTTTTTGGTTTTTTTGGTTTTTTTTGTAGTTAAAACTCAGATAAGGGAGACCTTCATTTTTAAATGATAAAAACAATTGTTGCGTAATTGATGCGCAAAAAAAATAGGACGAAACGAATCGTTGTTGGAGTGTTAAAAAAAAAAAAATCACGACGACCCATTTTTTTTGCTTCGCTATGGAGCGCAACAATTAAATTACGCAACAGTTACGAAATCATCGATTGTTGACATTAACCACCACCAAGACATACGCGTCGACGCGCCAGAATTGCCTCCTCCTACCAAAAGTGATTTTTACCCTCACTGCTGTCAAGTCTCACCTCCTGCCCCTCTCAACATCCCAACTAGCCTATATCCCGCTCCCAAGAAGAGATGTTCTGTCTCTCCTCCTCCATCTCCCAGAAGAATCCCTAGGGAAGAAACAGTTGATTCAATCACAGAAGCAGCTGCAGCTCACCCAGAGCTTTTCTTCACAGACTCTTAACTAGCTTCTTCTCTTCCCCCTCTTCCCCCCAGATTGGAAATCCTGCCCAACTCACCCTCCGCCACTCCCCTCCAGGTGTCAATTCACAACCCCCTTAATACCTGTTTTGGTCCAGGCCTCACTAGTGCTCCCCCCCCCCTCCCTCCTTAAACCAATCCTCCTCGGCTGCCCACTTCTCCTGATTAGTTGGCCAAGATAATGCAAATGACCCAGTCTCCCTGATGAAGTGCCTTAACAATCTGATTGGCACCATCCAAGACCCTGCCCAAAAAGGGTCTAAAATTTTGGTTCACATAACCACTATGGCTGATATCAGAACCCTATCATACTCCCTCATGCCTATCAGCCAGAAAGTGTCCTTCCTTCAAGTCTCTGCCCCACAAGATCCCTCCCCCTCCCCCCCCCTTCCTTGTCCTCTATAAACAAGAAGCTTGACTCACTTCTAGCTACCCTGAAACAAAGCCCTCAGACTCCCTGCCCCTAACCCCAATGTCAAACCTTTGCTCAAGTGACATCTGCTGGCATTCCTCAAAACCATTCTTCTCCACAGTCCTCCGCCCCCTCCCCTTTTGAAACCCAGCACATCACCATCAAGCAGTTGAACCCCACCACTCCACTCCTCTCCTCTTTCAGTAATCCTCAACAACTGCATATCCTCACAGAAGATCTCTTGCCCTGCCTCATCTTCTCCCATCAAAATAAGAAGCACCTTCTGTCACTGCTCTACTGACATCAAACTCCTCATCTCCTCTGCAGAAGACAAGGTGGTGTTGGTAAACTCATGGCATAGCTGGATTCCAAAAGGGATGATTTACAAACCTCCTTCTTATCTAGTGGTTGCCCACAGCATTCCCACCAGCTTTGATCCAGAAGACAGGGAGTGCCATGATGCACTTATAGAAGAGAACCTTGACACCTTGAAATCTCTCTACCACATCTCTTGACTCAAACACACTGAAGGCCAGAAGGGAAAGAATCACTCCTTGGTAATCATTCATCTCATGAACAAAGAAGACACTGACCTCCTCTCTTCTCCCACTCTGTTAGGACCTAAAAATGAAGACTGCTACCAGCACTAACACTACCCTGGGACAGGACTGACTATGCTACTAAGCAATGAGACAAACTAGACTGACTATGCTGATACAGCAGTGAGACTAAGAAATAACCAGATTACTATATAAGTTGTCTGATGAGGAGTGCTCCACAGTGCTTGCCCCATATAACCCCCTTACGCAATATCCCCTCTCCCACCTCTCACAATGCATAGTGCCCATAGTGCCCCTCCTCCTCACCTCATAACTAAATCCTAACATTACCCCCTCTTTTACCCCTCCTTCCCTCTGTGCTCTTTCTCAAACTTCTTCAACTTTTCCTTAGCATTTGCCAAATTTTCCACCAGTTCCCAAGACCTATCTCCAACCCCATATCCTTTCCAGCGCACTAAATACTGAACTCTTCCCCTGTACACCCTCTTAGAAATAACCTTTTCCACCTCAAACTCCTCTTCATTGTCCACCAGGAATGGTGATGGTGGCTCCTCTGGACATCCTGGGATTGTATCTTCTTTATACTTTGTGAGCAATGAAATGTTGAAAACTAGATGTACTTTTCTCATTGATATTGGTAGTTCCAGTTCATAAGCTGAGTCAGATACCTTGCGTTTGAATTTGAATGGCCCCACTTCCATGTGATCTAGTTTAGCACTGGGGAACAATGTGGAAAGGAAACGTGAGCTTAACCAAACCATGTCACCTACCTGTAGCACACAATTCTAGGTCTTTCCTTGATTGTGATGATGCTTCATTGACTGTTGAGATAACTTGAAATCTGCTTCTAGTTCTTGATGTATACTCAATATTCTTTGGATCTGCTCTTCTTCTTCCAGGACTTGTAACATGGATGGGGTACCAATTGAGAATGTTGGGTGATATCCATAGTTGGTGTAAAAAGGTGACATGCCTGTTGCAGCATTTGTGTGGTTATTGTATGAGAATTCAGCCAGAAGTCACAGCTGCACCCAATCATATTGTTGATATTTAATGAAATGGTGCAAAAATAGTTCAATTGCCTTATCCACTATCTAAGATTGTCCATCAGTCTGTGGATGCCATGTTGTTGACAAGATGGGCTTAATGTTCAGTTTCTCATACATTTCTTTTAACAGCTTAGAGTTAAAACTACTTTCCCTATCTGATACTATAATTTCAGGAAATCTATTTAATTTCCAGACATGCGCCACCATTAAGTCTGCAATACCCTCTGATGTAACCTTGGTAGTGATGGGGAAAAAGTGGTAAATCTTGGTGCAGTGGTCAACTACTGTGAGGATAGACTTCTTTCCTTGAGAATTTGGTAATTCCACTATAAGATCATAGGAGAGCTCCTTCCATGGCTGCTTGGAAATGTTTAGTGGGGTCAGTGGTGTTGTTGTTGGACTGACCTTGTTCCTTTGGCACAAGTCACATGCTGCTACATAGTGCTGGACATATGCTATCATGGACTTCCAGTAAAAGTTACGATTCACTAGCTCCATGGTCTTCAGCAGTCCTGGGTGTCCTGCCATTGGGGAGTCACGCCTTGATTTGACCACCTGCTTCTTTAGCTCTTCATTGTTTGGAACTACTATCCTCCCTTTCCAATATAGTGCTTCCCCATCTAGGTGATACTCCTTTAATCCTTTCCTTACTAATACCTCCTTTGATAATAGTGCCTTCACCAACTCCTGTACTGTGTCATCTTTTCCCTGACCCCTCCTTACCCATTCCATCAAAGCCTCATCTTCCAATTCCACCTCATCTAGGACTACCCCCTCTTCAAGGTCCCCTTTCAATGATTTTGTGCCAACAGTATGTATTCGGTCCTGTGCTGGGCACAAGTCAGGACATTGTGATAGCACATCAGGGTTTCCACTTTTCTTTCCTGGTCAGAATGTAACAACAAAATTAATGCTGCTTAGAGGTTCTTCCAAGTGCACCTGCTTGAAAGTCAACTTTTTAGTGGTCAGAAAGGTTTCCAAGTTTCTATAATCCATGTAAATGATAACTTGTAACTGGTGAGGCCCTCTTTCTAAATAGTGGTTTCAGGCACATAACACTTCTACTAGTGCCAATAACTCCTTAACATAAATTTTTCATAGTTTAAGTCAGTGCCTAATAGTTTTTTTGACATATAAGCTGTTGAGTGTAAGACATTTCAGCATTGTATTGGGATAATACTGCACCTAGTGCAAAAGCTGAGCAGTTACATTCCAGAGAAAATGGCTTTAATAAGTCAGGGATTACAAGAATAGGGGATGTCACAAATTTTCTTTTCAGGTAGGCAAACATATCTTGTTGGCTACTTTTCCAGATAAATTTGACTTCCTTCTTTGTGAGGTTGTGAAATGGTTAGCAAATATGGGAGTAATTTTCAATAAAACAGAGGTAAATATTTACAAAGCCTAGGAATGACTGGAGATCCTTTAATGATGCTGGTGACAACCATTCTGTTACTGCCTTTACTTTCTCCTGGTCCATTTGCACCTTATTTTTTGAAATAATCATACCCAAGTGGGGGATTTCACTCACTGAGAAGACACATTTCTCCAGTTCTAACCATACCTGGGCCTCCCTCAAGCACTTAAAACAGTCCTTTACACATATCTGATGTTCCCCCTTTGATTGGAAGTAAATCAAGATGTCTTCCAGGTATACCACTACATCTATCCCTATTCTGTCTCTGAAGATGCTGTTGGTGAAGTGTTGGAAAGTGTAAGGTGCATTACATAGACCAAATGGCATTACCAACCATTCAAAATGACCAAATTTAGTGCAGAATTCCAGTTTGTGTTCATTGCCTTCTTTTACATGTATTTTGTGGTAACCTGCTCTAAGATCTAGAGATATGAAGATCTCTGAATCTTGGAGACTATCAATTAGCTCACTAGTCAAAGGAAGGGGATATCTGTTCTTTACCATCAGCACATTTAAAATTCTTAAATCCATGCAAGCTCTTAGTGAGCCATCCTCTTTTCCTTTAAAGATCACAGGAGGAGCCCAGGGGGATTTTGATTCCCTAATAAAACCATTCTTTAAATTTTCATCAATCATCTCTTTTAGCACTGTTGATTCTAGGGTTGATAATGGGATTATGTGGCTAAATTAAGGGGTTGCACCTGGAATCAGATCAATGGCAAAGTCATATGGTCAATGAGGTGGTAGGGTCTTGACTTCTCTATCTTCAAACAGTGGTAAGAATTCCCAGTAAGCTTCAGGGACCATTTCCTTGAGGCTTTTTAATGGATTTGAGGACTAGACCTTTGCTGAAATCATGGTGGATATTCTCCAAGCTGTTGCATTGCATTCCAGCTCCTCTTCTTCCTCAAGTGTTCCCTCCAAGTCCTGAAACTTAGCATCAAGAAAAGTGTCAGCTTTTTTTGGCAAGTTTACTGATGATAAAAAAATACCAGGAGACTTTCTGGAAGGGACCAAGGGAAAAATTCTTTCTCTGCACCATCCAACCTTTCATTTTCTACCTTTCCCTATCCTTGTTGCACCTTCTACTTTCCTTGGTGCACTTCATTTTCTTTCTGGCCCTCTTTGGTGCTCCCCATTGGTGACCCATCCCCAGCCTGCTTCTTAGAATCAAGAAGAAGCATCAGTTCTGGCGGCAAGTCTACTTATGATAACAAAACATCAGGAGATTTTCTGGGATGGGCCTGTGGCCCCTTTAGGGGCCAAGGGACCAGGGGGCTGATACTTTAGCATCAGAATCCTCTTTCCTTCCCATCTGAACTTTCTTTTCCTTCATATATGCCCTGCACTGAAACTCCCTTCTGTCACACCAAAACCTGCAAAAAACCTTTTCTCTTACTTCTCCTTCCCCACGTGGGGATCCTTCAAACATAATTAGATGCCTAGAGTGTTTCAATTTTTCTTTTTTCTTTTTATTTCTCTGTAAAAACTTTTTAGAAATAAAACAGTCTGTGGCCCCACAGTCCAGTAGGGCTTGTACATTTTTTGTGGCGTCAATGGTCATTAAAGGCAAGTTTAGTATAATACAATTATCATTTAATTCAAGTGGCTTACATGCTGATAATTCTTCTACTAAGTCCCCCTTATCCTTTCCCTCTAGCCCTCTCATGGAGGGCACAAACTTCACTCCCAATCACTGTCTTTTACCTGCACCTTTCCTGCACTATCCTCCACCTAACTACCACTTATTTATTCTCTACACTCCCTTGCCAGATGGAAACCACTCTCAAATTTGAGGAACAGCCCTCTACTCATATGCCTCTTGTATTCCTCATCAGATAGCTTTTTTTCCCCACTAGTGCCACATGCATTTACTGCATCAATGTCCATGGCATTTGGGTCACTGGAACTGGCCCTACTTGATGAGGCATAGTTGAGCCACTGACAGGTGCCACTCCAACCAAACATCTGTTGATGTGTAAACCTGCTATTAATTTAGAAGGCCAGCTCCACGAGTACTTGGAGGGAGGTTGGAAAAGGGTGACTGATTAGGGCATTACTGATATTTTGTGAGAGCCCATTTCTGAAGTGAAACATGAGTACTCCTTCTTCCCATGTTGTAAAGTAGCTGGAATGGCCATGTAATTCTGACACATATCTGGTGACAGAGTGTTTCTGTTGCAACTAGTTGAGCGCGTGCTCTGAGGTTGTGGCCACATTTCCAATGCTAAAGACCAGTTTGAAAGCTAACATGAACTGATTGAAAGTCATTTCAGACTTACCATTTCCAAGGAGTTCCTTTGTATATGGCATTTCTCAGTGTGCCACCTCATCTGTGAGGTAAAAGATTTCAAACCCAATTTTTGATTGCTCATCTGGGAACTGAGGACTGTTGAGCATGACATAAAGGTTTACCTGCAATGCATACTGATCTGGCTAGGGCCCTTGCCTTCCATCAAAGATTTCTGGGACTGCAATTTGAGGGCCTTTAACAAGTGGCTCTGGTGTCCAAGGTGGTGCATGTGCCTTGGCTACAGTGGGATCACAGTATGAAAGCTTTTCTTCCACTAGATTATATTTTTTTTATTTTTAATTTTTTAATTTTTTAATTTTTTAATTTTTTAATTTTTTAATTTTTTAATTTTTTAATTTTTTAATTTTTTAATTTTTTAATTTTTTAATTTTTTAATTTTTTAATTTTTTAATTTTTTAATTTTTTAATTTTTTAATTTTTTAATTTTTTAATTTTTTAATTTTTTAATTTTTTAATTTTTTAATTTTTTAATTTTTTAATTTTTTAATTTTTTAATTTTTTAATTTTTTAATTTTTTAATTTTTTAATTTTTTAATTTTTTAATTTTTTAATTTTTTAATTTTTTAATTTTTTAATTTTTTAATTTTTTAATTTTTTAATTTTTTAATTTTTTAATTTTTTAATTTTTTAATTTTTTAATTTTTTAATTTTTTAATTTTTTAATTTTTTAATTTTTTAATTTTTTAATTTTTTAATTTTTTAATTTTTTAATTTTTTAATTTTTTAATTTTTTAATTTTTTAATTTTTTAATTTTTTAATTTTTTAATTTTTAAATTTTTAAATTTTTAAATTTTTAAATTTTTAAATTTTTAAATTTTTAAATTTTTTAATTTTTAAATTTTTAAATTTTTAAATTTTTAAATTTTTAAATTTTTAAATTTTTAAATTTTTAAATTTTTAAATTTTTAAATTTTTAAATTTTTAAATTTTTAAATTTTTAAATTTTTAAATTTTTAAATTTTTAAATTTTTAAATTTTTAAATTTTTAAATTTTTAAATTTTTAAATTTTTAAATTTTTAAATTTTTAAATTTTTAAATTTTTAAATTTTTAAATTTTTAAATTTTTAAATTTTTAAATTTTTAAATTTTTAAATTTTTAAATTTTTAAATTTTTAAATTTTTAAATTTTTAAATTTTTAAATTTTTAAATTTTTAAATTTTTAAATTTTTAAATTTTTAAATTTTTTAATTTTTTAATTTTTTAATTTTTTAATTTTTTAATTTTTTAATTTTTTAATTTTTTAATTTTTTAATTTTTTAATTTTTTAATTTTTAATTTTTTAATTTTTTAATTTTTTAATTTTTTAATTTTTTAATTTTTTAATTTTTTAATTTTTTAATTTTTTAATTTTTTAATTTTTTAATTTTTTAATTTTTTAATTTTTTAATTTTTTAATTTTTTAATTTTTTAATTTTTTAATTTTTTAATTTTTTAATTTTTTAATTTTTTAATTTTTTTAATTTTTTAATTTTTTAATTTTTAAATTTTTAAATTTTTAAATTTTTTAATTTTAATTTTTTTCATTGACTACTTCAAACAACAGAGGAATGCTTTGAGGGAGTGATTTGAAGATAAGTCAAAGATACATTGGTATCGCTTAAATATAACTTTGAGGTGAATAATAATGTAATTTATAGTAACACTAAATATTCTTGTTAATCTCACAGAGGTTTGGAACTTAATATCAAAAGGGATTTTGGAGTTTTAATAGTTTGAAGAGAAACTGATTATTAAGGAAGGTAGGAAACAATAGGTGGTCTCATACATTACCAAACACACCATAAAAAAGGTACCAAATTGGCCATCAAAAATGAAATACACCTGCCCTTGACAGGTGTATTTCAAAAATGTATTTGTCCCCAAAAATGTCTTCTTTTGGGTTGAAGAAGTCATCAAAACACTTCCCTTAATCATCATGATTAGGCAGCACTAGGTAAAAAGACACCAACACCTAGTTTTTTTTTCACCTAATTCTCAAGGGCCTATTCATATGAGCAAGGTATATGACTTACCAGAACATAATAAGTCCCATAATCATACACTTGTGCTTAATCTTTATCACTGTTCACTAACATATCATACCACTTTCAGTCTTCCATCAATGAACAGTTCACCTTTATACACAGCAAGTCACTCATTTTGAGGGCCTAGCTTAACTGATTTACAATTTACTTTTTTGTGTAATAATTTTTGCCAATGAAATTACCCAGTTTCTCAGTATCATTCATTTTGGTTCAGCTACAAGACTTGAAACTGCATAACTATTGCAAATGCATAACATTTCTTAGATTCTGTCACACTAAGATATTTAATCTTCTCTTCATCTCTAACTTCAATCATTCATTATTGGTTCTGATACTTCTCACTTCAAAGCACTCAAAGTAAGTCACTTTCTCATTTTTATAAATTTAATTGCTAATTGAAATGTCTTTTTTCTTGTCTATTTTTTTTTTTTCTTTTTTTTATCATCTTTTTTGTCTTGATTGCTGATTTATCTGTTTATATTTACCTTTCTCCCCTTTGTTTTCATTTTTTTCCTTTTCTCTATCATTTTTATTCTTGAATTATTTACTTTTTGGTGTTTTTTGCTGATTTTTAGAAATTTTCACTTTTTAGCCTTTTTCTTTGCTAAATTGCTTTTCAATCATTTGGAAACTTTTTCCAAGATATTTACACTTACTTTGAGGTTTTTTTGGCCTGCTTTTGGTATTTTATTTTGTTAAAACATTCCAGAAATATTTTACAAGCATTTCTCAGTGAAATTTAGGTGGTTTTGAGCTATTTTAGGTCTATTTTTCCACAAAATCAATTCATAAATGCTTTTAAACATTTCAAAAGAATTTTAAAGTGTTTTTGAGTCATTTTGGCACTTTTTTGGACATTTTTTGGATCTTTTTTTGGTACTTCTTGCCACTTTTCTGGTAACCTTTTGGCACTTTTCTGGAAATTTCCAAGGAGGATTTGGGGGAATTTTAGGACACTTTTTTGGAAAATTTTGGAAAAATTCTAGGAGACTTCTGAGACACTTTTTTTTGGAAAATTTTGGAACACTTTTTGGGTACTTTGTGGACTCTTTTTTGGCAACTTTCTGGGCTCTTTTGTTGAACTTTTGGGACTATTTCTTTCAGGTTGTTTAAGGAGAGCTTTTTAGGTAAGTTTCATTCATTTTTGATTAAGTATGGGGTGTGATATAGGTTGTCAACTTTAATTTTTATTTCAAAAATTAGCATTTTACAAGTCATATATGATACTCTACTTACCTAAATTAATGAGCCATCAGGCTGTGTATTGTATAACGGTAATCATGAGGAAATATGTTTTTATCATGAGGTTCATGTATACATTTGTGTTTGATTTCATTGACTTATGTCACAGATGATTTACACTCTCATCTTTACTTGAATTTTCATTAATTTAGGTTTTTTAATTATCTTAAAAGACTTTTTTACATGTTAATTTATGCAATGAACATAAATTTTGGAAGTCTATGCCCCTACTTCAATAGAACACAGAGGAGAGTATTGCCATTTATTTGTCATAAATCTTTTCCTGACTTAGAAAAAAATGGTGATCTGCACCCCCTTTTATGGCAAATAGCAGGGGAGGGTATTTCCAAAAAAAATTCTTTTGACTTAGAAATAATTTGGTGGTCTGGACCCCATAATATAGTAAATTTAAGTTTAATTAAATTTAATTGATGAAAAAATAGAAAGTATGACTGAAAGAGTAAAATATAGATTATTATATATAAGTAGTTTAGTTAGACAAAAAATGTTGAAGAGTTTACAAATCTAACGAAGGAGATATGTGAGTTTTTGGAAGAATTTCTTTTTGATATTAAATAAGAAATTCAGAAAGAAATGTATTAATATTTACTTAATTTTAACTAAGTAAAGAAAGCAACTCTTTAATATCAGCATTTGACTTATTTGCATTAACACAGGCAAGTAAAAAAGCTTGATTTCTTGATTTTTCAGCATCAAGCTCCTTCATTTTTAATTCAATGGCTTGTAACTTAATTTTGGCATTTTCCAATTGAAATTTATTATTTTTGAATTTTTCATCATCCTCTCTTTGAATCCTAACCTTTTTCCTCTTCAAACCTAAACAATCTTTCTTCCTTTGATTGTGAATGAAACCACTTCTTTTCCTCATAAAGTAGTTGACATTATTCAGTTTTCTTATGAGACTCCAACTTCATGATTGATTTGTGCTTGTTCTTTTTCTGCAACAAGTTTAACTTTGATGAGTAAGAGAAATAAATTTTGAAAAATTCTTTAGTCAAAAAAAAATAAAAAATATAGCCTTGTTTGTGTTTATTAACAATCTCTCCATAAGCAGAAAAAACAGCCTTTGAATTTGATTGAGTTGTCCCAAAATTAGAAGAAGCTCTTTACTTGAGTCTGTTTCTAGGAGGGGTTGATTATTTATCTTCTAATCTTTCATTGTCAGCTACTTCCTTACAAATTTATAGATTTTATGAGGCTTGGGTCTGGTTTATACATGGGGAGTAAATTAGTACTACTAAAAGAAAAAATAATAGCAAAAGTAGTTTAGTCTTACTACCATGGGCTCATCAAGCTCAATGTCAGAATATGCAGATGGTTCTCCAAATTATGAAGAGTAAAGTGAAGGATCTAAAGGAATATTTTGACTATTCATATGAGACTCAGCCATTCTTAGACCTTGATTCATGTGCAAGGGGTTGAAATTGGGCCTTTGTCGAAATAGTTTGTCCATTTGATCATAAAAAGGACACATAGAGTTGAGTTTTTCAGAAACAGATGTTATTCTATTCTTTTCATCATCTTTGGTAACTCCAAACCCAGTTGAAGAAGAAGCCATCTTTTCTTTCTTGTATTTTGTTTGATAGTTTTTGTATCATTCCCTCATTTGCTTTGTTGTCAAATCCATCTTACCTTTATTTTTTGATTTCAACTCCACTTCCATTTGGTTAAAGCCACTCAATTTTGATGCAGGTGGAAAACCAACTTGAGTGGACTTTGCACAGCCAAAACAGGCATCAAAATTATATTTAATGTTCAGCCAGTTAATTAAAATCTGTAGGTCAGAAAGTTTCAATTGAGTAAATTTTTGAGAAGTAGATTTTGGGCAAGGCATGATAAATTAACACTAAACAAAGAAATTAGTGAAAAAAGAAAATTTTGTTGAAGAAAAGGAGAAACTAACAAAGATTTTAGATATTTATGATGCCTTGTATAAAAATAAGAAGTTTTGAGTATAGAAATTTGAGCAGGAAAATTTTCTAAAAAACAGAATAAAATGTAATAGACTTGCTGTGGGGTGAAAGGGAAAAAGTTGCTTTGGAAATGAACTGGGGGAGAAGAATTGTGACTTTAGGGGGTATCAAAGTTAGAAATCTTTCATTTCAAAATATGTCTTTTCTCCACTAAATCAACCATAATTATTTTTTAAAATATGCCATATTGTGCCCCAAAAATACCTTTTTACTGAGAATTAATGTTGAGTTTGTGGCTTTCTTTTTGTGTTGTGAAATACCTTTTAAAGAATTACAAATTTCTAACTTTGATACCCCCTATTGAGTATATGGGTGAGGATGGAAGGAAGGTGATGTGCTGCTGATTGGGAGGACATGGCTACTTGTGGGCTGAATTGTGGTTAATAAAATTGTACAAAAGTAGGACATATTTGACCCCATTTTTGAGAACCCAAGTACCAAATCAGCCATGTTTCATGGTGTGTTTGTGTGGTTTTTTTCAAATAAAACATGCTAGGCATGTTTGGTAATGTTTGAGACCCCCTAATAATAGCCTTATAAATTTAACTACAATCACAAAAATATTATAATTTAACTCTAAAGAATGTTGAACCAAATACACCCCATTATATAGAAAAGTCCATCTTGAATTGACCACTTTAATAAACCACCCTTAATTTATCACTGACCCTTCAATATAACCCACTGATCCTTTAACCTTACTCCTATCCCTACTCACAGACCTTTAATTACCCTTAGACAAAAAATAACTCAACATTGAAAATATACTATTGATCCTGACACTAATACATTGCACATTTGCTTAAAGTTGAAAATTATAAGCAGATGATTGAATAATTTAGATTTAAGGTTTAGATATCACAGTTGCTAGCTTTTTTGAATTGAGGCAAAAAAGGAAAAAAGCAGGTAGTGGGTAGATTTTGCTTTCTGTGCTTTGAGTATGGATTTGTGTACTGATTTATGGATTAAAAGATTGACTTTTTCTTCAAGTTTCATGTGGCACATGTCAGTGAGGTAGGATTAATTCAATATCTTTTGCATAATTGTGAAAAAAATTCCCATGATTGTGTGCACTGAAATATAATTCAATATGCTTTTACTTAAACTCCATTTTTTGACACTTTTTCTGAGATGCAATACACATAAAGAGTAGATATTGCATGACAGTAGGCAAAAGAGCATGAGACATAAGGAGTTAATGTTGCATGGCTGAAAACTTCACATTTAGTGCCAATTGGCAAAGGAAAAATAGGGGGTATCAATGTTGACCAATCTATAATTAAATTAATTGTGGATAATAATCCTTATACCCCAATTATCTTCTGCAATTATTTTTGCTAACAATTTTGTTATTAGACATTTTACATGTCAAATTTGACCTCTTATCCAACATTTTTCTACTCAACTTTTCATAAACACATCTTGGACAACTTTCTGGATATGTCAGCCTCCTTACCATGCTGCGCACTCCTAACCTCATCCCATTGCACAACTTTCTGTCATAACCACATCTTGTACTTTGTTCTGTATAGGCCCACATCTTGGACTACTTTCTGTATATGCCTTCTACCTTGCTCCACACTCCCATTCTCATCCCATCCTGTCTATTCTCTCCATTCAGAACCCTTTGCTATCTCATATGCTTGTTTCTCCTCTTCATCTTTAATTATCTTAACATGCCTTGTCATCATAGATCTTCTCAAAGGCACCCTTCCCCCAGTTGTTCTTCAAATTTCACTTCTCCCTCTTTCCCCTTCTCAGCAAATAAATCAAAGACCATTCAAATAAAAAAAAAGATGATTATCTCATACTTATCAACTGGCTGAAAACTAAATCTAACTATGATTCTTGTTTTGGTACTGAAAATGCAATTAAAGTAGGACGTCCCCCCACATCAAAAGTTAATGGTTATATTCTAATGGCCAACAAATTACAGAATAAGACCAAGGGAAGGATATATCTTTTACCTAAATAGATGTCTGAACACTTCAAGCAATATTGAGCCAAATTCAAGAAGGCGAAGACTCTTTCATCTTCTACTGGTTTTGGTATTACTGACCTCAATATCAGTAAGGGAATCAAATCCATAGGTGATAAACTTTATTCTTTATGTCCTAACTTTAAAGAGATGGATGCTATTTTTGGAGAGAAAGCTGATGTTAATCCTGAAAACATGTTGGATGGAGAAGATCCTATCTCTAAACATGATTTTGAAACCAGTCTTTTCCCATCCTCTTCCTCAACTCAACCTTCCCCTGTTTTAAATCCAACAAATACTCCCCCCTGCATCTATCCATCATTAGTTGAATTTTAGTATTTTAATGTTAAAAATTCTTTTTTAAATAAAATTTTCAAGTCTCATTTGAAAGTTTCCCCATCCCTCCCCTGAATTTGATTGAACTAAGGGGTGGGTATCACCAAAATTCTTTCAAGTCAATAATTTTTCAAGTCTTATATGAAATTTTGGCAATACTCCCCCCTGCATTTTATTGAAGTAAGAAATGGGTATCCCCAAAATTTCAAGTCAATTTTTTTAAAGTCTATATGAAATTTTGGCAATACCCCCCCCTGTATTTTATTGAATTAAGGGATGGGTATCACCAAATTGTCAAGTCAAATTTTTTTTAAAGTCTGATATGAAAATTTGGCAATACCCCCCCCCTGCAATTTATTGAATTAAAGAAATCAAATGGGAAGAAATTTAAAAATGAAAATTTCATCAACCAATTATTTTCACCAGTTTTAATCAAGTATTCCAATTGTATATAATAGCCAGTAGAATGACCTTAGGCCAGATGCACCATCATATAAAACAAGAAAGCTATCTTGATGTAACTTTGAAAAATAATTGGAAGAGACAAATCCAAATTTAAATGGAAAATGAAAATTTCATCAACAAATTATTTTCACCAGTCAAAATTAAGTTTTCCAATTTTATATAATAGCCAGTAGAATGACCTAAGGCCAGATGCACCATCATATAAAACCAGAAAAATATCTTGAGATAACTTTAAAAAATAATTTGAAGAGAAAAATCCAAATTCAAATGCAAAAAAAAATTTAAAAGGAAAATTAAAATTGATAAAAAAGGAAAATTAAAATGAAAATTAAAAAAAATTAAAAAAGATAAAAAATAAAATAAAATAAAATTTTTTAAATGAGAAAAAAATGGATGAAAATATTTAATGATAGAAAAAAATTTATAATATTTTAGTTACCATACTTGACAGATCTACTAAGAGCAATTTTTTTATCCAATTTTTTTTGATTATTAATATTATTAATAAGACCTTCATTTATTTGGAATGAACAGCCAAAATGGGTAAATTCTTGACAAAAAACTAAATATGGAGGTGCTTTAGTTGTTTGATGCCAATGTTGAGAATAATTCCATATAGCCTCAACTATTCCATTGGCACTACCAAAATCAATAATACATTTATGGTTAGGAAAATAAAGGACATGTCCCTCATCAGAAGAGGGTGATGGAATAGGAACACCAGTCTCTGGATTAATATAAGAGAAAATTCCAAATTTTAGACAATTCTTATCATGTTTATCCAGATGAACATTATTGTAGAATCCTTTATAAGTGATGATAACATTAGAACAAAAAACATAAGCATTTATTGCTTCTTCCTATTCTGGATCAGACCAATTTGGTAAACCATATTCTAAAGAAATTTGATTGTTTTTTTGAAAAGATTAAATACATAATTTTTTAAATCAATTTTCCAAGAAAATATTAAATGATCCTAAAGAATTCTATCATTTCAGATCTTCTTTCATTTGCTCCAATTTCAAATTTTTCAATAAAGAATAAATTCCTGAATTATATGACAAATTAAAAATTACTTATAATAAAAATAAATATTTACACACCAAAAGAAACTCCTTGATCATATCCTGGTCACCAACCAAAACCTATCATGACACCAGAAATCAGATTTTTATTTGATAAGGGTTATCAAACCAAAGCCATTTGATAGAGAGTAGAAATCAAATCAGAAAGCTGGCAAAAAACTTCATCCTTTTTCCCATTAAATGAATGGAATTTTAAGATGAATTGAGGTCTGTATCCATTATTTATAACTGAAACAATGACATCTGTACTACCTTCTGTGAGGCTTTTGATGTTTTTGTAAAAATCTTTTTTCTTAACATTTGATATTGAAGCCTTATAAAATTTGAGATTGTCCAAATTTCCATAGAAAGTTTCACAAAATATCTTCTTCCTAATCAAAATTCTATTTTGATAATATTTTGTCTTTGAATTGCTTGATTCTTTATCTGGTTCCATGATTTTCTGCTTTTTTTTTCTGGTAAGGAAAGCTCAGATTGATTGGGAGAAGGAATAGAATTGAAAGACATTGAAGAGATAGAAGAAAGTAAAAACAAAGAAGAAGTTGAATATATTTGATGTTTATTCTTGGATATTTCATGATTTGAAGACAAGGAAGAAAGAGAGGATAAAGATGATTAAGAAGAAATTAATGATAATGAAGATGAGCTAGTTAAATTTTCCATAGCAACCCCCTGGAAAAAAAAATAAAAAAATAAAAAAAAAATAGAATAAAATAAAAACCCAACAATAAAGAATTATCAGTAATATAATTGAAAAGAAAACCTTTTTTTTGGTTAAAAAAAAAAAAATCAATAAAAAATCAATAAAAATTTTTGAAAAAAAATAAAAATAAAAATAAAAACCTGAATTATGTTAGAAATACCAGGTAATATCCTTGACAAAAATTTCTAAAAAAAAAATTAAAAAAAACAAAATAAAAATAAAAAAATTAGGTAAATAATTTGCAAAAACACAAAAATCAAAATAAAATCCTAAATGGTTTTGGAAATACAAGCTAAAGTTCTTGAAAAAAAAATAAAAGAAAAATAAATTCAGTAAATTTAATTGAAAAAAATAAATAAATAAATTACTTATCTGCTATTGGAAATACCACTTGATGTCCTTCAATCCAATGAATAAAAATAAAAAAATAAAAAAATAGAATTCAGTAAATTTCAGAATAATTATTTGCAAAAACAAAGACAAACAAAAAAAATTACCTGATTTATTTTGGAAACAGGGGGAAATGTCCAGAAACTAAGGGAAATAAAAAATAATTTCTGTAAAAAAATATAAAAAGCAGGGATTCATATTTTTTTTCTTGCTTCAAAATGCCCCCCAAAATGCTTCAAAACCCCCCAAAATCCTGAATTCTCCCCTATAAACCACCCTTTACCCCCTCCTTGGCTGCCTCAAACCCCCCCCCTTTTACCCCCTCAAGCCCCCCCTTTACCTCCTCAAGCCTGCCTAGAACCCCTCCATAAACCCCCCACTCCCTACTTATCAAATTGCTAACAATTCAATAAGCAGAAAGTGGGGGAAGTGGGGGTTTGAGGGGGTAAAGGGGGAGCTTGAGGGGGTAAAGGGGGGCTTGAGGGGTTAAAGGGGGGGGCTTGAGGGGGGGGTTTGTCATTGGTCAGCCTACATACAGGGTTGAGGGTGATCCCAAAGTAAGTGAGATAAAAGGAAAAGGGCAATTACAACTTTGAAGCACAGAGGATTACTTTGAGGGAGTGATTAGAAGATAGATCTAGGTAACTAAAATGGTTTGAGATAATTTTCAAGGAAAAATTAATGTATATGGTAAGGACACTAACTATTGTGGTAAATCTCACAAAGGGTTTCAACTTAATAATCTAAGGGAAGATTTAGGTATTTAGGATTTAAAGAAATTGATCATTAAGAAAGAAAAGGACAAATATAACAATAGCCTAATAAGAGTTTGACTACTATCAAAAATATATTTTATAATTTAATTCTAGGGAATGTCAAACCAAAGTAACCCCCTTTGAATATCATATCCCTCCTTGCACTGACCCATTAATCACCCAGCCATAATATACCCACAGATCCATTTAATGCACTGGAGCTCCCATCAATCATCTAACCTTATATCCCTTCTTCCCTTTTCCTTCTTCACAGACCTCCTAATTTACCCTCAGATCCATCAATTACCCCCCTGTTCAAATATTGCCTTGATCTTAGTGCTAGATTGCACATACATTACTTATGCTTGAAAAGTATAACCGTCTTTACTTTTATTATACCTTAAAGTTTGAATGGCACGGCTAATTCAAGAACACAATAGAATGTAATTGTCCCAAGATTTCTTTCTGCGTATTTCTAGGAGCTAGGGCTTGAATAGTGGGGTAATTGAGGTACTTTTGCTTCAAGTTTTATGTGGCATGTGACAGATTCCTGGGTATAAAATGCAAGCTCCTTTGGGTGTGGGAATATGTCATTACCCAACCTTTACCATTTTCTCCTCTACTTTTTTAAATTTAACTTTATTTATTTTAAATTTCAATGCCTGAACACACTGATCCTACCCCTACACCTCCTCACCCTCAAGCAGATGGGGGACTTCCCACTTGTAAATTCAAAACTACATGCATGGCCTGTGTTGCCATGGATTTTTTTTGCATGGAGAGTATGGTGTCTTGAGGTCCTCACAAGTAGTGCAAGCTTTGTTGATGGCATTGAGTGGTGTGTAATGCACTGGCTCTCAACAAAAAGGCTGAACCCTTTACCACTACCAAATTTGGTCAATCGCTGACACAAAGGCCATTGTCAAAGATATTTGGGACATTCCCACTACTAGTGACTTTGCAGTGGATGAATTGGAGGGATTGAGTCAGGAGGAGAGATTCGAGGTATCTGGTTGGGCTACAGATGTAGCTTCAAGGAAGCAAAGGATGGTGGATGAAGAAGTAGACAAGGTTCTTGAAGATGCTTCAGTGCAATTAGGGAATGAAGCCATCACATCAAAAAAATGATGACTGATCATCAAATATGATGATGAAGATGAAGTAGTGGTGCTAGAAAAAAAACCATTATTCCTCAAAGTTGATCTTTAGTTTGGAGTAAGTGATTTAATTTAAATTTTATTACTTCAATTGTAACTGATTTTAATTTTATTTTATTTTTTAGAGTGTGGAGAATACAGTAGAGGTACCCGTAGCGTGGACCAGTGGGCCAGTCCCTGAGGTTCCCACTGAGGTTGAACAGCCAATTGAGAGTGGTCCATTGAACACTGAGAACACCAACTTAGCAGTCAAAGTCTTGGATCAATTATGGTCCAAGCAACCCTGTCAAACCTGTCAAAGGTCATTTGTCAAGTATTTATGTAAAGAGCTTGGGAAAATTGTGGATTCAGCTTTGTATGATATAGCTGAAGAATTTTTGGATATTGGGGAGGTGGTTTTTTCTAAAGGTGATGAGGTATTTGAAAAGATTTGGAAGTGAGTTTGGAAAGTGATGGAAAAGATGAAGGATTTGATTTGAAGTAAAATAGAAGAAAAAATAGTTTAGAAAAAGTAAAAAAAAAATTGAAGTAGAAAAAAAATAAGAGAAGAAAAGCAAGGAAAAAAAGAGAATTTATTTAAGAAAGAAAATTTAAGAAAGAGAATTGAAAATTTTAGAATTAGAGAAATTTGATTCGCAAGGTTGATTGTTGGAGAATTTGTCTTGATTTGTTTGAGGTGTTTTTGATAGTTTTGAGTTTTTTAGAATCACGAAAAGAAATTGAAAACGGAAAGAATTGCGTAGGTTAAAAGAAAAAAATAAAAAATTTAGAAGAAAGAATATAATAATTGTAATATCAATAAATAATTTTTAGAAGGAAGAATAAATTTATTTTAATATGCATTTTAATTAGTTTCTAATTTTATTTTATTTCATTTGATGTGATTATATTTATATTTTATTTTAATTCTTTATTTTCTATTTTTATTTTTATATTTTTTATTTTTAATTTATTTTATTTTTATAAAATTTTTATTTTTATTTTTTATAAAATTTTTATTTTTATTTTTATTTATATTTTTATTTTTACTTTTTATTTTAATTTTATTTTAATTCTTTATTTTTTATATTTTACTATTTTTATTTTTATTTTTATTTTTATTTTTATTTTCTATTTTTATTTTATTTTTATTTTTATTTTTATTTTTATTTTTATTTTTATTTTTATTTTTATTTTTATTTTTATTTTTATTTTTATTTTTATTTTTATTTTTATTTTTATTTTTATTTTTATTTTTATTTTTATTTTTATTTTTATTTTTATTTTTATTTTTATTTTTATTTTTATTTTTATTTTTATTTTTATTTTTATTTTTATTTTTATTTTTATTTTTATTTTTATTTTTATTTTTATTTTTATTTTTATTTTTATTTTTATTTTTATTTTTATTTTTATTTTTATTTTTATTTTTATTTTTATTTTTATTTTTATTTTTATTTTTATTTTTATTTTTATTTTTATTTTTATTTTTATTTTTATTTTTATTTTTATTTTTATTTTTATTTTTATTTTTATTTTTATTTTTATTTTTATTTTTATTTTTATTTTTATTTTTATTTTTATTTTTATTTTTATTTTTATTTTTATTTTTATTTTTATTTTTATTTTTATTTTTATTTTTATTTTTATTTTTATTTTTATTTTTATTTTTATTTTTATTTTTATTTTTATTTTTATTTTTATTTTTATTTTTATTTTTATTTTTATTTTTATTTTTATTTTTATTTTTATTTTTATTTTTATTTTTATTTTTATTTTTATTTTTATTTTTATTTTTATTTTTATTTTTATTTTTATTTTTATTTTTATTTTTATTTTTATTTTTATTTTTATTTTTATTTTTATTTTTATTTTTATTTTTATTTTTATTTTTATTTTTATTTTTATTTTTATTTTTATTTTTATTTTTATTTTTATTTTTATTTTTATTTTTATTTTTATTTTTATTTTTATTTTTATTTTTATTTTTATTTTTATTTTTATTTTTATTTTTATTTTTATTTTTATTTTTATTTTTATTTTTATTTTTATTTTTATTTTTATTTTTATTTTTATTTTTATTTTTATTTTTATTTTTATTTTTATTTTTATTTTTATTTTTATTTTTATTTTTATTTTTATTTTTATTTTTATTTTTATTTTTATTTTTATTTTTATTTTTATTTTTATTTTTATTTTTATTTTTATTTTTATTTTTATTTTTATTTTTATTTTTATTTTTATTTTTATTTTTATTTTTATTTTTATTTTTATTTTTATTTTTATTTTTATTTTTATTTTTATTTTTATTTTTATTTTTATTTTTATTTTTATTTTTATTTTTATTTTTATTTTTATTTTTATTTTTATTTTTATTTTTATTTTTATTTTTATTTTTATTTTTATTTTTATTTTTATTTTTATTTTTATTTTTATTTTTATTTTTATTTTTATTTTTATTTTTATTTTTATTTTTATTTTTATTTTTATTTTTATTTTTATTTTTATTTTTATTTTTATTTTTATTTTTATTTTTATTTTTATTTTTATTTTTATTTTTATTTTTATTTTTATTTTTATTTTTATTTTTATTTTTATTTTTATTTTTATTTTTATTTTTATTTTTATTTTTATTTTTATTTTTATTTTTATTTTTATTTTTATTTTTATTTTTATTTTTATTTTTATTTTTATTTTTATTTTTATTTTTATTTTTATTTTTATTTTTATTTTTATTTTTATTTTTATTTTTATTTTTATTTTTATTTTTATTTTTATTTTTATTTTTATTTTTATTTTTATTTTTATTTTTATTTTTATTTTTATTTTTATTTTTATTTTTATTTTTATTTTTATTTTTATTTTTATTTTTATTTTTATTTTTATTTTTATTTTTATTTTTATTTTTATTTTTATTTTTATTTTTATTTTTATTTTTATTTTTATTTTTATTTTTATTTTTATTTTTATTTTTATTTTTATTTTTATTTTTATTTTTATTTTTATTTTTATTTTTATTTTTATTTTTATTTTTATTTTTATTTTTATTTTTATTTTTATTTTTATTTTTATTTTTATTTTTATTTTTATTTTTATTTTTATTTTTATTTTTATTTTTATTTTTATTTTTATTTTTATTTTTATTTTTATTTTTATTTTTATTTTTATTTTTATTTTTATTTTTATTTTTATTTTTATTTTTATTTTTATTTTTATTTTTATTTTTATTTTTATTTTTATTTTTATTTTTATTTTTATTTTTATTTTTATTTTTATTTTTATTTTTATTTTTATTTTTATTTTTATTTTTATTTTTATTTTTATTTTTATTTTTATTTTTATTTTTATTTTTATTTTTATTTTTATTTTTATTTTTATTTTTATTTTTATTTTTATTTTTATTTTTATTCTGTTTTATTATTATATTTTTAATTTTAAATTATTCTGTTTTATTATTATATTTTTAATTTTAAATTTAGTTTAAATAAATATACAAAAAAAATTGAAAAAATAGATAAAAGAATTTAAGATTTAAATGATTATGAAGTTTTAAGCTTTAAATTTGAATGAAATGTTAAGGATTTAAGATTTTGGGGGGTTTTTTTTAGGAAAAGAAAAGGTGAAGGTGAAGAAAAAAAGAACAGAGAAGGAAAGAGAGAACAAAAAAAAAGAACTTTAAGGTTTAGGCTTTGAAGGATATTTTAAATGAAAATATTTGATAAGTTCAGGAGCATTAGAAATGTTAATGGCTGGTTCCCAGGATGTTTTATTAATTTCATTGAGGTAGCCTTCCCATTCTATGAGATATTGAAGTTTCCCTGTGAGCCTTCTTGAATCAAGAATCCGGCTTACTTCCCACTCTAGATGATCTTCTACTTCAACCGGTTCCAGATGAGGGTGGTTCTTGCCCAGGTATATTTCTTGAGCTAGTTCCAAGAGAGATACGTGAAAAAAAGGATGAATGGCTTTTCACTTTGGAGGTAGCTTGAGTTGAAATTAATTTTTAGAGATTTCAGCATCAATTTCAAATGGACCCAAGCATTTCTCAGATATTTTCCTAGATGGTCAAGTTGTTCAAATATTTTTTGCATTGAGCCATACTCTTTTGCCTGGTTTAAAGAGTGGAGCAGATTTTTGATGTTTATTGGCCTGTTCCTTATACCTTCAATTTGCCACTTCCAGGTTAGATTGAAGTTTGCCTTGATGTCGTGAAATTTTTTGAAGATAATTCTCAGCAAGATGATCTATTCCTACATGAATTAGATTGAATTGAGGATGTCAACCATAGATAGTTTCAAAGGGAGATTGTTTTGTCAAAGAATGTGTTGAGTTGTTATAAGTAAATTTGGCCAATGGTAAACATGTGGTCCAGTTGTCTTATTTATAATTAACATACATTCAAAGATATTGTTTGAGGGTTTGATTGACTCTTTTGGTTTTCCCATTGGTTTCAGGATGATAAGCAGTAGAAAGGTTCCTTGTAATATTTAATTTTCAACATAATTGAGTTTAGAAAGTAGAAACAAACCAAGAAACTCTATCTGAAATAATATCAATGGGTAATACATGCTCTAGAAATAATTTTTCTAAATCCTCTGCTTTTGCATAAGTAACAGTTTTAATAAAAATATACATTTTAGAAAATCTATCAACTACAACTAGTATACTATCAAAATTATCTGATGGAGGTAATTGAGAAATGAAATCTATTGAAATTGATTCCTAAGGTTTAGAGGGAACTGGAAGTGGTTAAAGCAACCCATATTTCCTATGATGAGGTAACTTGTTTCTATTACATTCATAACAGGCTTTAATATAGGCCTTGATGTCTCTATTCATTCCTGGCCAGAAGAAATCCCTCACTATTAACTGGTAGGTTTTATCAACCCCAAAATGACAAGCTAACAGAGAATCATGTCTACTATTGTAAATCCATAATTTTATATCCTTATCGTCATGTATGAATACTCTACCTTTGAAGACTAATAGACCTGATTTGATACTGAATTATTTGGCCCTTTTCCTCAAGAGTATTTTGTCTTTTACCCCCACACAATAATCATCTTTTGATTGAGATTCTTGAATGCTGGATAGTGGACTTTGAATTGTTTGAGTTGTCATTGTATTGAGTTGATGAGTTGTTAACATTGATTCATTGAAAATTGATTTGACATTTCCTGGGCTCTTTTTAGAAAATGCCTCCACCTGCTCTGGGTAGACATTGTCATGATGTGATAATATTTCTGGAACTACACAATTTTTTCCAGGGAAATAGGTAATAGTGAAAGAAAATTCAGATAAGGACTCAGACCATCTGGCTTGACGTTGTGTCAAGACTTTGTAAGACATAATATATTTTAAAGCATTATTATCTGTTAAAATTTGAAAAAAACTAATAAGGCTGAGAAGAAAAAAACATCATTTTTAAAGAAAATGAAGAATAGCAAGTAACTCTTTATCATGAATTTTGTAATTTAACTCTTCTGTGAGCAATTTGTGTGATTTGAATGCAACAGGATGAAAAAATTTGGTTTCAGGATTTAATTGGGATATAACCCCTGAAATAGCATAATAACTAGCATCTGTCTTGATAATTTTCAAAGCAGAGGGATTGAAATGTCAAATAATTGGAGCTGTGGTTAATGCAGACTTCAATGCTTCAAATTCCTTTTTTTCTGCATTGGTGAAAACAAAGGAAATATCTTTTCTAAGAAGAGAAGTGAGATTTGTAATAGTTTTAGAGTAATCTTTAATAAATCATCTATAGAAATTTTCAAAACCTAAAAACCCTTGTAATAATTTAACAGATTTTGGCTCTGGCCATTCCAATATTTTTTTAACTTTTCTATCATCCATGAAAAGGCTGTCAGTGGATAATTTAAGACCTAGAAAATAAATAGAATTTAGGTGGAATTTGCACTTAGTGTTCTTGGCATAGAGACCATGCTCTCAAAGACAATTGAGAACCTTTTTTAAATGTTTAATATGCTCCTCAACAGTCTTCAAAAAGATTAAAATATCATCTAAATAGATGACAACAAATTTTTTGACAATATCATGAAAGATATAATTGACAAAAGTTTGAAAAGTTGAGGGTGCTTTACATAATCCAAAAAAAATAACTAAATATTTAAAACTACCAAAACTAGTGCGCATTTCCATTAAAGGTTCATGGCCTTTAGAAATACATGTAAGGTTTTAAGCGCCTCTTAAATCAATTTTAGAGAAGAAATTAGAACCACTAAACAAAGTAAGAAGTAAAGACATAGGAGGAACTGGATATGTGTTCTTCTTAGTCACTGCATTGAGTTTTCTATAATCAACACCCAACCTAAGACTTACATCCTTTTTCTTAACAAAAAGAACTGGAGAGCTGGCTGGGGATTTACTGGCTTGAATGAAACCTTTTGCCAAATTTTCTGCAATGTAGTCATGAAGGACTTGAGATTAATCCTTTTTTAGGATGTAGACAGGACCTACTAACTCTATTTGATGATCACAGGGTTGATGAGGTGGTAGCTTGTTGGCCTTAAAGACTGAAAATACATCAAGGAAGTCATGATATACTTACATTAGAGTTGATTTAATGGCTTCAATATTGATCTGGTAGTCCTCTTCATTGTTGAAGGAGTCTTTCAAGGGTAGACCTGAATTTAGAGAGTAAGAATTGCTTACCTCAAGGCTGTTGAAAACCTCTTTGAGTGAAGTAACCAAGCTAGAAAGGTTAGCCAAATGCTCATTTAGAGAAAAATCAGATGGTTTCAAATCATCTGGCAGAGATATGTCCTCTAGCAGGACTTGGTCAGATGGGTTGTTTAACTCCCTATTGACCTGCATTGAAGAATCAGAAATATACTTAGAACTTGGGGTGATCAATCCCTCTGACCAATCAACTTCAGGATTCCAATGTGTTAGAAAGTCATGTTCAAGAATGGTATCATCCATCCTTGGGGCATCCAAGACTGCTAATTCCCACTCAAAGGAGGGAAAATTTCGAAAGTTGAAAACCCATAAAACTTTCTTACTAACCCAATACTTGGGTTCCTCTAATTCAAAAAAATAAATTGGAATTTGATTTATATCTACAAACTTCAGCTTAAACTTAATGGCAAAAGGTAAAATGATAAATTAAATTGAAGCTCCAGAGTCAATGAAACAACTGAAGGGTATATCCTCCTTAAAAAGAATAAATCTCCAATGATTAATGGCAAATCCAGCCCTTAAGACATGGAGGCTCTGTGCACTAGGAGAAATAAAATATTTTGCTTTGAACACAAGTAAACTATCCTCTAGTTTTTTGACTTAGAGATTCTACCTTCCCTGTCCTTCAATTTTTAACAATATTCTAACTTGTTTTTACCCCCAAAATACATACATAACCAATTATCTGCCCCTCTTTTCCTTTCATCTTCCTTTAATTCTTCTTTTTGATCCAATATCTTACTGATATTGCCAGGAGTTTAGCTTTTAAGATTAGACTTATCCTTTCCCTTTTGACTGGGTTTGGATTGGGTTGATTGGGCTGGTCACGAGTGATTGTTCAAATGAGGCCAAGATTTGAAATTGGAACCATGAGATTTTTGCGTGTGAAGCCTTTGTTGAATTTTTCCTTGATGTGTGCCATCTAGTTTGAGGGTATTATCTATTAAGTCCATCAAACTTGCCATTTTATGCCTATGAAGATTCAATTGATCCAGAATCCTCAAAGGAAGTCCCTTTTTGAAATGATATTTAAGAGCAGCATTATTACAACTAACTCAAGCTTTCAAATAACTGAAATTTGAGATATACTCAAAAGCTTTACCATTATTGTTCATGTGAAGGAAATCAAGTTTGATCTCCATGTTGTCAGTTTCATTAGGGTCACCAAACAACTTAAAAAGTTGGTCTTCAAACTTTTCTCAATTAGTAATAATTAAATGAGGTTTGTTTTAGGAAAGCATGAGCAGATAAGGTTTGAACCACCATGACACCTTTCCTGATAAATAAAAAGATGCATAAATGACATTGGAATGATCCATACTAAAAGTTTGAGGGTCATTGTGGAAAATTAGCTTGCATGTTTGCAAGAAGGGACACAATCTGTCAGGGTGTTCTCCATCAATTTTTTCTGGAGATTTCATTGAAGGAGTTTTAAATTTAGATCCTTCAGATGGGCCAGGATTAGTAATGGTTTTAACCAGGAGTTTCATAAATTCCTCCAATAAAGCAGTTGGGACAGGATTTAAAGGTTGGCCTGAAGGTCCGGCAGCCAGGGCTGATGGTGCCTTGTGCATGGTATCCTCTCCTTCATCTTCTTTACTGGAGTCCTCAAGATCCTAGGGAATATCCTCTATAGATTTAATTGAACTTTTGCACTCCCTTAAATTAAGCAGTTTGAGAGAGTGAGTGCAAGAAACAGGACATAATGAGGTTGGTCTATCCCTAGCGTGAGCTCTAGTAGTAGCGCCCATGGGAGGAGGAGTGCAATGAAAAGGAGCCATATTTAGATTTAGAATCTGAAAGTCATATTAGTACAAAGAATTATAAATATGGAGAATTAAATTATACTGTCACTGGTCAACCTACGCACAGGATCGAGGGTGATCCCAAAGTAAGTGAGATAAAAGGAAGAGGGAAATTACAACTTTGAAGCACAGAGGATTGCTTTGAGGGAGTGATTTGAAGATATATCTAGGTAACTAAAAGTTGTTTGACATAATTTTCAAGGAATAATTAATATATATGTTAAGGAGACTAACTATTGTGGTAAATCTCACAAAGGGTTGTAACTTAATAATCAAAGGGAAGATTTAGGTATTTAGGATTTAATGAAATTGATTATTAAGAAAAAAAAGGACAAATATAACAATAGCCTAATAATAGTTTGACTACTATCACAAATATATTTTATAATTTAATTCTAGGGAATTTCAAACCAAAGTAAACCCCTTTAAATATCCTTTCCCTCCTTGCACTGACCCATTAATCACCCAGCCATCATATACCCACTGACCCATTTGATCCACCAGAGTTTCCATCAATCATCTAACCTTGTATCCCTTCTTCACAGACCTCCTAATTTACCCTCAGATCCATCAATTACCCCCCTGTTCAAATATTTCCTCAATCTTAGCACTAGATTGCGCATACATTACTTATGCTTGAAAAGTATAACTGTCGGTCGGTTGTCTAGAAGAAGGAAAGAAAAGGGGAATGAAGAAGAAGAGGAAAGGGGAATAGGAAAGAAAAGGTTTATAAAAAGTAAAGGTAGTGAAATAATAGAATGATTTAATTTATTTAAAGAGAGACAACGGCGATTTACTTGAGGGCTGACAACAATAAGGATTTATTAAATGAGAATATTTATTTTAAGTAAGGATTATTATTTCTGCGCGGAAAAAACTATAATTACTATCAGACTTAAAGCAACCTGTAAATAGTTATACAGAACTTAAATTAGAATTTTAATACTAATAAAAATAATAATAAAACGTATTATATTAACAATTTGTTCAAATTTTGGTTGTATAGTAAGTGATGCTTTAAAAGGGATTATCCAAGGCCCTTTTATAGACCAAGGGACCCCTGAAGCGCCACCAATCAATAAATACAAATTAGAAATAGCTAAGACAAGAGATAACAGAATAGAAAATGAAACATGACTATCAAGAGAAAAATATGACACAATTTACTAAAACCTGTGAGTAATTAATCCTTTTCCCACCATAACATCCCAAAACACTTAATTAAAATAATCATTAACCAAGTAAGTCTGAAACATGAGAACAATGAGTAAAAATAATCAAAAACAGATATTATAGTGACATGTAAAGGTTTAAGTAAAACAAATAAAATTATTTTCGGGCCAAAATTCATGGAATAGATTCAATTCAGTTTAAAGCAATTTTAAGTAATTGTTTTAACTATGTAATTAATTCAATAATTAGTTTAAATGAAACAGATAATTAATTTAGTGTTATTTGTAGTTTATAATGGGGATTTTGATACTATGTTATTAAATAAGTGTTATAATTTATTTAATAATTTTTCCTGACACAAATAAGGGTCAAAAGAAGCGCCCAATATTATTGCTTAATAATATATTAAGTTTTATTTAATATATAAAATTAATTAATTAACTTAATTACATTATAAGTCAATTTTACATATATAATTATAATATATGTTTTTGTAATTAATTAATTATTAATTTATAATTATTAAATACATAAAAATGTGTCATTATTTGTAGAATATAAAATATATTTAAGCTTAATTTAAATGAATAAAAATTTATATAACAATAAAATTAATATAACACTTATTATTAATAAGATACTTATATAATTTTATTATGCAATGAAATATTAATTTATATACATAAAATACAATTCTTATGCCCTCTTTCAGGTCCAATAAATTAACATATAATTTGCTGGACTCCTGGTATAGCCTGCCTGACAATAACTGTCTTTACTTTTAGTATACCTTAAAGTTTGAATAGTGTGGTTAATTCAAGAACACAATAGAATGTAATTGTCCCAAGATCACTTTTTGCATATCACTAGGAGTTAGGGCTTGAATAGTGGGGTAATTGAGGTACTTTTGTTTTGAGTATCATGTGGTGTGTGACAGGCTTGAGGGGATAAAGAGGGGCTATACCAAGAAGGGGAGAAAGGGGGTATAGAGACAGACAAGGAGGGGGGAAAGGGGGATGATGGAGGGAGAAAAAAAAAGATAAAAAAACTAAAACTAAATTATTCTAACCTTGAAAACCAAAAAAAGCACTTACAGGACAAAAAAAAGAAAAAAATGGACAAAAAAATGGAGAAAAATGGAGAAAAATGGAGAAAAAAAGAGAAAAAAAGAGAAAAAAATAAAGTATTAGCAAGTAAAAAAAATCAAAAATAAGAAAAAAATGACTTACCTGGAGAGATGAGATGAGAAAATAGAAGAATTTAAAATATTTGAGGGATGTTTGAGGAGAGGAGGAAATGGATATGAGGGATGAATGAAAAAATGAAACAGTGAAAAATTATGTGATTGCAGAAAATATGCAATTTCATGTTGAGCTGATGAAATGAAACAAATGAGACATCCAAAAAAGAGAATTGACAGCAAATTCAAAATTGTAGTTATGCAAAAAAAAAAACCAACACAAGTGAATAAAACATGGAACATGAAAATAAAACAAGTGAAAAAACAAGGAACTTGAACATTGGGAGAGGTCAGAAAAATAATTTAAAAGGGTGGTGAAGAGAAATGTTGGAGAGCAATAGGCATAAAGACAGAGCATATGCCAGTGGAAAGAGTGTTTTGGGAATCAAGGCTGGGGAGAGCTGGTGCAGGTTCAAGATCATCTTCATCATAAAGATCATTCCACTCATCATTCAAATCAGCTAGGATATTATGGAGTATAATGCAAGTCATGATCCAATGATTTGCTGTTTTGATATCCAATTTTTTTTGAAATTGTATTCTGAGCTCCCAGAGACTAGAAAATCTTCCCTTTAAAATACCAATAGCATGTTCAATCTGTACTCTTGATTGTGCAAGGTGATAATTAAAGGTGGTTTGGGGGTCATTTTCTAAAGTTTCACCACTGAAAGCAGGTATGATGTTGTCACCGGACGACCTACGCACAAGGTCGAGGATGTTCCAAAAAGTGAGATGAGAGATTTAGAAACTTCTTCGAAGCACAGAGGAATGATTTGAGGAAGTGATTCGAAGGTCACTCGAAGTAAGAGCTACAGGTTCCAGGTTCGTTCGAAAAGAATTATAAAATAGTTTCAAAGGTAATAGGAATTCTTAAGATCTCACGAAGGGTTGGAAACTCAAAAATCAAAGATTTAGGATTTAGAAATGAATATTGAGAAAATAAAAGAAAGATACAATAACAATGATTTAACTTAAAGATTTTACCACTATTAATGTAAATACGTTTTATAATTTAATTCTAAGGAATATCGAACCAAATACCCAACCCTTTTATATCCTTTATTCCTCCTCGCATTGACCTCCCTTTCATCACACCATTCCCATACCATTGACCATTACTAACATACACTTAGACCCTCTTCGCTAAATATCCATCCATGCTCAATTTACCCCTTTTTAATTAATTAAAAAAACTTTAATGAAAACTACTACTGTACTATTACGTTGATCCTAGCGCTGTGCGTCGCTTATTGAAAAGGAGACTAAGGCACCCTATTGGGAGATTGACTAATTTAGATTTAGATTTTAGGCTAGCGCAGTTAAATAGTAAGTACACAAAGGGGAATCGCAGTTGCTATGGAGAATTGCTTTCTGCGCTTCGAGTATAGATTTAGGACTCAATATTATTGATTTAATGAGCTGCTTTTGCCTTGAGTGTCACGTGGCGCGTGACAGATGCCCAGGTATAAGAATCGCGAACTCCGTTGAGCTTGAGCCATCTTCTCACACTAGTTCCCCTTTCTTCATATATATTTTTCTCCTTATTTATTAATTTCCCTTTTATAATGAACTGCCCTACTCCCACACCTACGCCTCCACACCCTAAAGCGGATGGGGGAATGATTACGCAACAATTTTCCCAAACTTGCATGGCTTGTGAAAGCATGGAATACTTTTGTGTCGAAAGTACGGCGACTCAAGGCCCTCGCCAGAAATGCAAGTTTTGCCGTTGGCGACGAGTGGCGTGCAATGCGTTGACGAAGAACGCAGAGATCAAACAACGGTTTACCAAGACCAAGTTTTGGGTAATCCCTAAAACAAAAGAGGTGGTCGAAGACATTTGGGATGTCTCAGTTGAAGATGAACAATCGGTGGGGGAGAATGATAAGGAGCTCAACAATGAGATCACAACCTGGGTAACCCAGGCCACAAGTTTGAAGCGGGGTGTCGAAGAAGAGGTCGACGAGTTGGTGGAGGAAGATGAAGATGAAGTCCCTGTTCCAGGGCGGGCACCCAAGAAATGACAGGTGGTCATCAAAGACGACGAGGAGGAAAGAGAAGCAGATGTAGAGGTGGCACCAAGGTTACTCTTAGAACCTGACCCCATCTTTGAGGTAAGTTTTAATTGTTATTTTTTAAGGATGAGGTTACTGATGAGTTTTGTTTAGACATCGAATACCCTTGAAGACCCGATTGGGGAGCCTGTGCCGCTTTTACCAACTGCGGAAAACCCTCCGGTCACGGGTGTAGTCGAAGAACCTGAAGACACACTGGACCAGGTGTGGTCGAAGAAACCTCGTCAAGGTCGACGAGTAAGGTTCGCAGAAGAGTTGTGTGGGGAGGTCGACACAATTATCGATGCTGCTTCCTTCGATGTGGCAGAGGAACTCTTGGAGATTGGAGAGGTGGTTCCGGTAGGAGAGGAGGAGGTATTTGAGAAATGCAGGAAGGAGATAAGGGTAGTTTTGGAGAAGATGAAAAGATTGGTTTGAGAAAAATTAAAAGAAAAAATTTGAAATAAAAAAGAGAGATGTAAAGAAGTAGAAAAGTAGAATTGTATTTTAGTTTTATTTTATTTTATTTTATTTTTATATATTTTTTTATTGTAGGTGAATATTATTATTTTTTATAAGATTTAGGGGAGAGAGAAGAAAAAAAAGAAGTTTTAAATAAAATTTTGCTTTAGAATTTGAAAGAAGAAATTTAAATAAGAAAGAAAGAAGTTATTTAATTGAAGGAAGTTTTAAGGTTTTAAAAGAAAAAATTTATGTAAGAAAAGAGAGAGAAAAAGAAACGGTTGGTGATTGAGATGAGTTTGTTAAAGTGAGAATTTAATGAAAGAAGAATTTTTTATTTGCGAAAAGTTGTTGATTGATTTTTTTAGGAATTTTTAGTTGATAAGAGAGGAAGAAGAAAGAAGAAAAAAACAGAATTTAGAATTTAAAGATAATTTGAAAAAGAAGAATCATTTGTTTGAAGAATTTTTATAGGGAGATTTTAGAGGTTGAAGTTAAGTTCAAGGAAATGGTCGTGTCGTACAAGATTTGATGATTCGAAGAAAAGAAAATTTTTAAAAAGAGAATAAATTTTTAGAGAAGAAAATTTTAAAGAGAATTTTAAATTTAAGAAAAGAATGTATTTTTAGAGAATTGAAAAAGAAAAGAAAGAAAATATTTAGAGAGATTTAAGAGTTTTTTTTTATTTTATTTTATTTTATTATTTATGTTTATTCTATTTATTTTATTTTTTTATTTTTATTTTATTGTTTATGTTTATTCTATTTATTTTATTTTTATTTTATTTTATTTTATTTTATTTAATTTTACTTTTGATTTTACTTTTAGTTGGTTTTAGAGAAAAATTTTATAGAAGGAGAAGAAAGAAAAAGAAGAGAGAGAAAAGAGAAAACAAGGCTAAGAAATTTAAGAGGTGTTTTAGATTTTACAAGAAAAAGAAAGAAAGAAAAGAAAAGAAAATTTAAATAAAAGAAATTTTAAGGTTTTGGTTTTAAAGGATATTTCACATGAAAAGATTTTAGGAGTTCAGGGGCGTTAGAAACATTGATGGCTGGTTCCCAGGATGTTTTGTCTGAGTCATTGAGGAAGCCTTCCCATTCCACGAGGTATTGAAGTTTCCCCTTGTGCATTCTTGAATCAAGGATACGACTTACTTCCCACTCTAGATGATCTTCTACTTCGACCGGTTCCGGAGGGGGTTGGTTCTTGCCCGGGTATATTTCTCGAGCCAGTTCCAGGAGAGATACATGGAAAACAGGGTGAATCACCTGCCATTTAGGAGGTAACTTGAGTCGAAATGCAGTTTTAGAGACTTCAGAGTCGATTTCGAATGGTCCCAAGCGCTTTTCAGCCAGTTTCTTTGATGGTCGTGTTGTTCGAATGTTTCATGCATCGAGCCATACTTTGTCGCCTGGTTTGAAGGAAGGAGCAGATTGTCGATGTTTGTCGGCCTGTTCCTTGTATCTTCAAATCGCTGATTCCAAATTTGTTTTAAGTTCTTCTTGGAGTCGTGATATAGTTCAAAGATAATGTTCCGCAGGATTATTAGTTCCTACATGGATTGAGTTGAATCGAGGATGTCGTCCATAAATGGTTTCAAAGGGAGATTGTCGTGTCAAAGAATGAGTCGAGTTATTATAAGCAAATTCGGCCAATGGTAACCATGTGGTCCAATTGTCTTGTTGGTAACTGACATACATTCGAAGATATTGTTCGAGGATTTGGTTAACTCTTTCTGTTTGACCATCGGTTTCAGGGTGATAGGCCGTGGAGAGGTTCCTCATGATATTGAGTTGTCGACACAGTTGGGTCCAGAATGTGGATACAAACAATGAGCCTCTATCTGAAATAATATCATTTGGTAAGCTGTGTTTGGAAAATACATATTCTAAAAACAATTTTGACAAATCTTCTGCTGTAGCAGTAGTAGTGGTTTTAATGAAAATAGACATTTTTGAAAATATATCTACTATTACTAATATAGCATCAAAATCATTAGAAAAAGGAAGTTGAGAAATGAAATCCATCAATAAAGATTCCCAAGGTTTAGAGGGAATAGGAAGTGGTTGAAGCAACCCATGCTTCCGGTGACGGGGAGCCTTATTCCTATTACATTCGTATCAAGCTTTTATATAGGCCTTGATTTCCCTGGTCATACCTGGCCAGAAGAAATCCCTCGCTATTAACTTGTAGGTTTTATCAACCCCAAAATGACCAGCTAATGGAGAATCATGTCGACTGTTGAAAATCCATAATTTTATCTCATTTTTGTCGGGTATGACTACTCTACCTTCGAAGACTAATAGACCTGATTCAATACTAAATCTTTTGGCCCCTTGCTTCGAGAGTATTTTGTCTTTTAACCCTAAACAATATTCGTCCTTTGACTGAGCTTCGAGGATGTTGGATAGTGGATTTTGAAAAGATTGAATTGTCATCGAATTAAGTTGATGAGTCATTAACATTGATTTGTTGAAGATTGATTGCACATTTGCTGGGTTCTTGTCAGCAAATGCGTCCCCCCGCTGTGGGTAAATGTCGTCCCGACGTGACAAGATATCTGGGACAATGCAGTTTTTACCTGGGCGATAGGAAATAGAGAAAGAAAATTCAGACAAAAATTCAGCCCACCTGGCTTGACGCCTGGTTAACACTTTGGAAGACATGAAGTATTTTAAAGCATTATGATCTGTCATAATTTGAAAAGGACTATCTAGGCTGAGAAGAAAAGAACACCATTTTTTAAGACAATGGATAATAGCTAAAAGCTCTTTGTCATGAATTTCATAATTTAATTCTGCTGCAATGAGTTTGCGTGACTCAAAAGCAACAGGATGAAACAATTTTGTTTCAGGATTTAATTGGGAGATGACCCCTGCAATAGCATAATCGCTTGCATCTGTCTCAACTATTGTTGAAGCAGAAGGATCAAAATGTCGAAGAATTGGGGCTGTGGTGAACGCCGTTTTTAGTGCTTCGAATTTCTTTCGTGCTGTAGAAGTAAAAACAAAAGGAATGTCTTTTCTAAGAAGAGAAGTAAGATTGGAAATAGTTTTAGAGTAATCTTTAATAAATCTTCTATAGAAGTTGGCAAAACCCAAAAATCCTTGGAGCGATTTAATATTTTTGGGCTCAGGCCATTCCAGGATTTTCTGGACTTTTTTGTCATCCATGACTAAACCGTCAGTGGACAACGTAAAACCCAAGAAATCAATTGATTTGAGGTGGAATTCGCATTTATTATGCTTGGCGTAGAGATCATGATCTCGAAGACGATTTAGGACCTGTCGAACATGATGAATATGTTCATCCAGTGTCTTCGAGAAAATTAAAATATCATCTAAATAGACGACAACAAATTGTTCGACAACATCTTGGAAGATGTCATTAACAAAAGTTTGAAAAGTTGAAGGTGCGTTACATAATCCAAAAGGCATAACTAAATATTCAAAACTACCAAATCTAGTGCGCATTGCAGTCAGTGGTTCATGACCTTCCGCAATGCGAATAAGATTGTAAGTGCCTCTAAGATCAATTTTAGAAAAGAAATTAGCACCATTAAAAAGGGTAAGAAGTAATGACATAGGAGGAACAGGATATGCATTCTTCTTAGTGACTGTGTTGAGCTTTCTATAGTCAACACACAACCTAAGACTACCGTCCTTCTTTTTTACAAAGAGGACAGGGGAGCCGGTTGGAGATTTACTGGCTCTGATGAAACCTTTGGCTACATTCTCTGCAATGTAGTCTCGAAGAACTTGAGATTTGTCCTTCAAAAAAGAATAGACAGGACCTGCCGGAGGTACTGGGCCTATTAACTCTATTTGATGGTTGTAGGGTCGATGAGGTGGTAACTTATCGGCCTTGCGGATTGAGAAAACATCAAGGAAATAGTGGTAGATTTCTGGTAGAGTTGATTTAATGGTTTCAACGTTGATTTGGTTGTCCTCTTCATCTTCGAGAGAATCTGTCGAGGGGATACCTGTATTGAGAGAGCAGAATTCGATTACTTCGAGGCAATTTAAATCCTCTTCGAGTGAAGATATCGAGCTAGAAGGGTTAGCCAATTGCTCATTTAGAGAAAAATCAGATGCTTGCAAGTCATCTGGCAGAGATTTGTCCTCTAGCAGGACGTTGTCAGGCAGGTTGTTTAACTCCCTATTGACCTGCATTGAAGAATCAGAAATATACTTAGAGCGTGGGGTGATCAATCCCTTAGTCCAATCAATTTCGGGATTCCAATGCGTTAAAAAGTCATGGCCAAGAGTGGTATCGTCCATCCTTGGGGCCTCCAAGACTGATAATTCCCACTCGAAGGGGGGAAAGTTCGGAAAGTTGAAAACCCATAAAACTTTCTTACTTACCCAATATTTGGGTTCCTCTGATTTGACCAAATAGATTGGAGTTCGATCGATATCTGTAAATTTTAGTTGAAGCTTCTTGGCAAAAGATAAACTAACAAAAGAAATTGAAGCTCCAGAGTCTATAAGACAACTGAAGGGGATATCCTCCTTAAAAATAATGAATCTCAAGCGGTTTAAGGCAACTCCAGTCCTTAAGACATGGAGGTTCTGTGCACTGGGAGAGATAAGATAGTTTGCTTTGCACACAAGTAAACTATCTACTAGTTTTTTGACTTCGAACTAGTACCTTATCTTTCCTTCAACTTTACAAAGTCTTCCAACTTGTGCTTACCCCCACAATACATACATAACCCATTATCTGCTCATCTCTTCCTCTCAGCTTCTTTAAGTTCCCCTTTAGGATCCAGTACTTTGCTGATATTGCCTGGGGTCGAGCCTTTTGGTCAAGGTTTATCCTTTCCCTTATTGGGTTTGGATTGAGTCGAGGAGGATTGATTTGGTCGTGGGTGTGAAGAAGGTCCCGATTTAAAATTTGGGCCTTGAGATTTGTTGGCATATCAACGATGTTGAAGTTGTCCTTGATAAACGCCGTCGAGTTCGAGGGTTTGATCCATTAAATCCGTTAAAGTAGTCATCTTCTGACCGTGAAGATTTAATTAATCCAGAATCCTCGAAGGAAGTCCTTTCTTGAAATGATACTTAAGGGCAGCATCATTCCAACCTACTCGAGTTTGAAGTGCTCTGAAGTTCTAGATATATTCAGAAGCTTTACCATTATCACTCATACGAAGAAAATCAAGTTCAATTTCTGCGTTGTCAGTTTCATTAGGGTCCCCAAACAACGTAAAAAGTTGGTCTTCGAACTTTTCCCAATTATTGATAAGTAAGTGGGTTTCTGTCGAAGAAAGCATGAGCAGATAAGGTTCGAACCATCTTCCTGCTTTCCCGGCTAGGAATGAAAAAGCGTAAACAACCTTTGATCGGTCGCTGTTAAAGGTTCGAGGGTCATTATGGAACAGTAGCTTGCAGGTTTTCAAGAAGGGTCGCAATCTGTTAGGGTGATCTCCATCAAATTTGTCAGGAGATTTCATAGAAGGAGTTTTGAACTTAGATCCCTCTGAAGACGTTGGATTTGAAAGGGTTTTCATGAAAAGTCTCATGAAATCTTCCAGAGAGTTAGATGGTCCAGGTTCTGAGGATTGACCAGAAGGGTGATTGGCTGGGGCGGATGGTGCCTCATGCATTGTATCCTCTCCTTCTTCTTCATCACTAGAATCCTCAAAATCTTGTGGGATGTCTTCTACAGATTGAACTGAATGTTGCCGTTCCCTAAGGTCGAGTGGTTCCAAAGAGTGAGTGCGGGAAACAGACCTTGTGGCTGTTGGCCTGCCCCTAGCGCTAGCTCTAGTAGTAGCGCCCGGAGGAGGAGTGCGTTGAACAGGTGCCATTTTAAAACTTTAAAAAACACCTAAAAGGACGTAGTAGTGCAAAGAATGAGAACTACAGAGAATTAAATTATACTGTCACCGGACGACCTACGCACAAGGTCGAGGATGTTCCAAAAAGTGAGATGAGAGATTTAGAAACTTCTTCGAAGCACAGAGGAATGATTCGAGGAAGTGATTTGAAGGTCACTCGAAGTAACAGCTACAGGTTCCAGGTTTGTTTGAGAAGAATTATAAAATAGTTTCAAAGGTAATAGGAATTCTTAAGATCTCACGAAGGGTTGGAAACTCAATAATCAAAGATTTAGGATTTAGAAATGAATATTGAGAAAATAAAAGAAAGATACAATAACAATGATTTAACTTAAAGATTTTACCACTATTAATGTAAATACGTTTTATAATTTAATTCTAAGGAATATTGAACCAAATACCCAACCCTTTTATATCCTTTATTCCTCCTTGCATTGACCTCCCTTTCATCACACCATTCCCATACCATTGACCATTACTAACATACACTTAGACCCTCTTCGCTAAATATCCGTCCATGCTCAATTTACCCCTTTTTAATTAATTAACAAAACTTTAATGAAAACTACTACTGTACTATTACGTTGATCCTAGCGCTGTGCGTCGCTTATTGAAAAGGAGACTAAGGCACCCTATTGGGAGATTGACTAATTTAGATTTAGATTTTAGGCTAGCGCAGTTAAATAGTAAGTACACAAAGGGGAATCGCAGTTGCTATGGAGAATTGCTTTCTGCGCTTCGAGTATAGATTTAGGACTCGATATTATTGATTTAATGAGCTGCTTTTGCCTCGAGTGTCACGTGGCGCGTGACAGATGTACTTTCCACTTGCATATGCTGAGTCTGCAAGGAGGTACTGAGATTTGTCAAAGTATGAGTCAGGAATTTGAGAAATCCCCATTCTTTGGAAGACAGAAGAGTCATGGCATGATCCAGGGCAGCCACTGTGAAAAGCAATCAATTTTTCATTGACATTGCATACAAGTTGAATGGCAATAGAGTATCTAGAAAGAAGATAAAAAGTCAGTTTATGAAAGATGTGAAATTGGAGAACATTTTGAAGGAACCTTTTTTTGCAATCAAAATAATAGGGGGTGTCAGTTCTGGCAAATCCGCACTTACAAATCCGCACTTAAATAAGTGCGGATTTCCAAAACACACTAGCCCCAATACTGGTGGATTTCAAAATGAAATAAGTCACTTATTTCACTCAAATCCGCACTTTCTCAACCAAAAGTGCTGATTTCACCATCAAGTCCCATTTCACTGATTTGTCAGCATCATCCCATTCATACGCAGCACTCCGCAGAATAACACTTCATAACTCAAAACATCGTACATCACTTACATCTTCATATCATATCATATAAGAGTCATGCCTTCCTCACTTTCAAATCGTGATAAATTACATAAAGCAATGACTTTCATGGCGCTTGAACTGCTCTTGGACTCTGATTCCGATTCTGATCTAGAAGAAGATTTTGTCGTTTTATCAAAAATGGCCAGGAAACGTTACCTTCTTCCCAGAAAGCCTCAAGTACTTCATACCCCCAAGTACACCATCCAAACACTTCTTAACCTATCTACACCCAGTTTTAGACAGCTGTTCAGGACTTCTCAGGAATTTTTCCTTAAATTTCTTGAGCTTATTCAGGATCATCCCATATTTCACAATAATTCTCAAAAAGAACAACGACATCCTTCAATTCAATTGGCCATCACACTATGCCGTTTGGGTTCAAATGGTAATGGAGCCGCTTTGAAACGTTTAGAAAATGTCTTTGATTTAGGGTATGGTTCGGTTAACACTTATACCAAACGATGTATCACTGCCATCAACTCCTTGGAATCATCCCCCTTTTCCCCCCTTTGGCTGCCTCATTCACCCCTCCTTGGCTCACTCTAACCTCCCTTTTCTCCCTCTTTGGTCTCATCTCTCCCTTTCTCCCCCTTCTTGGTCTCCTCATATCTTCCCCTCATTCCACTCCACCCCCCACCAAATCCCCCAAATCCTCCCTCCAAATCCCCACCAAACCCGCCTCTAACCCCCCCTCCAAACCCCCCCTCCAAAACCCCCCTCCAAACCCCCCCTCCAAACCCCCCTCCTATCCCCTTCAAAACTCCCCCAAATCCTCCCTCATATCCCTCCTACCCCCCCTTAACCTTCACTTAACGATTCGTTAACGAATCGTTAAGTTATTGAACAATTGCAGCTAATCTTTCATTAACACCATGCAATACGGGGGGCGGACTTGCTAGCAAGTCCGCCGAGAGGTTGAGAGGGGTGAAATGGGGATCAAAAGAGGATGGCATACAATGGGGCTGGGAGGATAGCGAAAGGCATGGGGAGGGAAGACAAGCATGTGTTGATAGAATTGAAAGGGATGGAGATTGGTGAAAACAGAGTGTGAAAATAGGAGGATGAACTCTGTTCTTCGGGCAAAGAACAGAGTTCACTTCCATTCACTTATATTTCTTTTTTCTAAACTCATCTCTCCAGGTAAGTCATTTTATTCTTTTTAAACAGAGTGTGAAAATAGGAGGATGAACTCTGTTCTTTGCCCGAAGAACAGAGTTCACTTCCATTCACTTATATTTCTTTTTTCTCAACTCATCTCTCCAGGTAAGTCATTTTATTCTTTTTAAACAGAGTGTGAAAATAGGAGGATGAACTCTGTTCTTCGGGCGAAGAACAGAGTTCACTTCCATTCACTTATATTTCTTTTTTCTAAACTCATCTCTCCAGGTAAGTCATTTTATTCTTTTTAAACAGAGTGTGAAAATAGGAGGATGAACTCTGTTCTTCGGGCGAAGAACAGAGTTCACTTCCATTCACTTATATTTCTTTTTTCTCAACTCATCTCTCCAGGTAAGTCATTTTATTCTTTTTAAACAGAGTGTGAAAATAGGAGGATGAACTCTGTTCTTCGGGCGAAGAACAGAGTTCACTTCCATTCACTTATATTTCTTTTTTCTAAACTCATCTCTCCAGGTAAGTCATTTTATTCTTTTTAAACAGAGTGTGAAAATAGGAGGATGAACTCTGTTCTTCGGGCGAAGAACAGAGTTCACTTCCATAAAATATTAGCTGAAACATAGTTTTCAATTCTGTAAAAACAGTTGTAAGTAATAGAAAAAGTCACTGATTTTTTTTATATGTAATCTGAAATTTTTTAATAAAATTATTGTATTTAAGAATTACAATATTGTCAATCAATCTTTATTGATCAACTTAATTTAATAAAGTATTATTTAAATAAGTTGCTTCAAAAAATACTTTGCATTGAACCTAGTTTCTAGACTTGATCTGCATTTTGGCTTAAGGAATTGTCATTACTTTAAAAGTAGTATACTTGACATATCTTATTTATATATTAATTAATTTATGTAATTATATTGTATTTTGATGACTTTCACCCTTTACTTCAATAAAATGCAGGGGAGGGTATTGCCAATTTTTTAAATCTGACATGTGAAATTGATGACTTAGAAAAATTTGGTGGTACCCACCCCTTGTTTCAATAAAATGCAGGGGAGGGCATTGCCAATTTTTTAAATCTGACATGTGAAATTGATGACTTAGAAAAATTTAGATAAGCAAACTTATTGACTAGAAAGTAAAGATAGAAAATTTTTATTATACATTCAAATTTTTGTCAAAAATAATGTACTATATTCTTCTCCTTTTATAAGTCAGCATATAAGAAAATATTACCAAAATTAAATTAACTAGAAAAACAATTTATCAATTGAAAAGGTCAAGTAATTTTTTAATGTCCTCATAAGATTGGCCATTTTTAACACATTCCATAATGAAATCTTTTTTTTTAAAACTCTCTTGTTTTTCCAATTCACAAGTAGCCATTTCTCTTTGAAATTGACGGTCATTTACTCTTTCCATCTGCTCTACCTCAAATTTTTTTTCTTCCAAATCTAAGGCTTGCTGATCTTTCCTTAGCATATGATCAAACTTCATCTTCTCAAAGTCAAGGGCATTATTTGCAATAGTTGATTTCTCTGAGAAAATTAAATTGAAATAAATAAATAAATGAGTTAATGATTAAGATATATAGTAAACAAAACTTACTTATATCTTTTTTTTCAAAATAATCCTCAAGGGAGCCAAATGAGCTTGTTGAAGTATTACCACGTTTTAATAGATGGTTCAAGTTCATTGAAGTTGAGGCTCAACGCTTTAGTTTGGAGTTTGAACAAGAGGCTTCAGGAAGTTCTTCTAAAGCAGCTTCTAAAGAGGTATTCACATTTCCAGAATTGAGATTATTTAATGGAGATTGAGTTTGAGTAGGAGGAGACTAGAAAGAAAGAGAAATTCAGAGAAGAATTGAAGAAAAAACAAAAAGTAAACATACATTTAAATTTTGGGCCTCTGAGGATTCAGATCTTCTGCGATATAATTGTTCTGCTTGATAGTTGGGATCATCTTCAGCTGAACTATGGTTAGAAGGTGGAGGGGATTGATCTTCTTCAAGTAAAGGTGTGTTGGGAGGATTATAGGAAGGTTTGGATCCAGAGGGTATATGCTTAGTAGTATCATGTAGAAACCAAGGGTTTACATCAACTCGGGTGCCAAAAAGATTATCCATTTCCTCATAGAAAGGACACATGACATTGAGCTTTTCGGAAACAGTAGTAATTCCAATCTCCAAATCATCATCGTCAATACCAAAGCCAGTTTCATTTACAGCATGATGAGTCTTTTTATATTTTGAATGGTAACTCTTAAATCTCTCCTTCATTTGTTTAGGATTGATATCGATTCTCCCCCTTGTTTTCTTCCTTACTTCATTGGCCATCAACAAGTAGCCATTAACCTTTGAAGAAGGTGGACGTCCAATACGAGTGGACTTTTCACATCCAAAACATGCTTCAAAATTTGATTTTATTTTAAGGAAGTTGATTATGATGAGATAATCATCCTTTTTAAGCTGACCTGAACCTGCCTTTGATTTTTCAGGTGTAGGGCTTGCTTTACGAGGAGACTTTTGTGACGAAGCAGATTTTTGAGTTACCTTTTGAGATTTGGAATGTCTGGGAGGCATTATGAAACTGGCACATAACAAGAAAAAAGATTAAAAAGTAGAAGAAATAAGTAAAAAAGAATGTAAACATGCCTGGTCAAAATATTGAAAATGTCAGGAAGGGGTGTGTGCCGAGGATTGATGGGTAGGTAGCGAGGAAGGTCAGTGTGTCACATGTGACAGGGATGTTTTGTGGCCAAAATGTGTTTGTGAAAAAAAACGGGAAAAAAGTGCTGATTTGAGGTCATAACTGACACCCTTTTTTGAAATAAGTGACTTTTTTGCAAAATTTAAGTGCTGATTTGGTTTGAAATCCGCACTTAATTTAAGTGCGGATTTGCCAGAACTGACACCCCCTAATAGTTGCCATCATGAGCAGGCTTTTGACTCAAAGGTATAGTTGTGCCATCAACAAATCCTACCCAACCAGGGAAACCTTCAGCTTGCATTACTTGAGAGGATTCAAGTCATTGTTCTGGAGTTGGCCAAGCAAGTGTTTAAGACTTGAGGGAAAGGATAGCAATCATACAGTGCTTGGTGTACAATATCACTGTACCATATCCTATGTTAAATAGATTATCCAAATGTCTTACAGCAGCACCATTTCCATTTGAGCCAAAGTGACATAGTGCAACAGCAAGTTGAATGACAGGATTATGCTGTTTGTTATGGGAATTGTTATGAAAGATAGGATGTTCAGAGATGAGTTAATAAAGTTTGAAGAAAGAATTGGGTGAATTTCTAAATAGCTGAGTGAAGTTTAGTTGAGGAATGTTGAGAATAGAGTGGAGATCATATCTGGGATCATGATAAAGATTTGGCCCCCTGGAAATGAGGTAACACTTTTTGGAAAGAAAACACAAATAGGCTAAAGCATCTTCCAAATCAGAGTCAGATTTATAGTAAAGAACTAAAAGTAAAGTGATAGCATTCATAGTGGAGTGAAGTAGCTGTCTAGTAGAGAGGTGCTTCATTGTTGTTGGTAGTATAAGTTGTTGGCAGAAGGTTTAGCTGATGAGTGGGAAGTGGGAATTCACCGCCAAATGTGCAGTTGGGGTGTGTAGATAGAAAACAAAATTAAGTGTTTGCCACCAAAATTAAGTAGCATAGAGTGAGGAGAGACTTAAGGATGGCATCAGCAATGATAAGTCATGTGACTTTTTTACAAATCCATCATGGATGTGATGAGTTTGGGATCAGGAATTAGGAATGGAAATTGGGGTATAAGAGGCGGTATAATGCGTTATTGTGGATTATTTATCCACTAGCCCTGGGGCTAGTGGATAAGAATCTTCTGCAATTAATAATGTCGGATCCGGGGAAAAAATATTCCTGATCCCTAATTGCGGATAGGTCAACTTTGATACCCTCTAAAGAGTAGATATTGCATGACAGTAGGCAAATGAGCATGAGACATAAGGAGTTAATGTTGCACGGCTGCAGAACTTCACATTTAGTGCCAATTAGCAAAGGCAAAATGAATACTAATTTGTGTGACTGTGGAAAAAGGCCAACTAGCCTAATTTTTTAATGTCGCGCGACATTTGCTAATGTAACTTTTAATGCATGATTGTACATGCTCTAACTAACCAACTAACATCACGATAACACTAACTTTGAGGAAGACAAAAAAGCCATGACAACCAAGCACTCACCTTGATAGAATTGAATAGTGGTAAGAAACCTAATACTAAGTTTTACAGATTGAACGTGGCATATACTATCATTATTATTGGCGCAGCGATAATGTTTTAGTTGGAACAGTAACAAAAAGGATATTTTCATTACTATTGTGGTCACGCAGACTATATACACTACTGCGGCGTAGTCGAGACCTAACACCCGCCCCTCCGACAAGACGCTCATTCTAGTATATATGAAACTATTTACAATTTATATGATGTTATTATGGTAGCTATTAGGAATATAACAGAAAATAGACAAAACGATGATAAAGTAGTTATAATTTTGTTATTTGATACCTAAGTTTCCACATCCCTTGTCATGTAACTGTTTGCTTAGTGGTTTCGTCATTATATCCGCTAGTTGTTCAGATGTAGGTACCCATGATATTGTAGCTTTTCTTTTATGTAGTTGTTCATTGACAAAAAAGAATTCCCTGTCGCTGTGCCTGGTCCTCTTGTTTGAGCTTTCATCGTTTGATACCTTTATAGATGCTTGATTATCACATTTTAAGTGAAACGGGCCTGTGAAATTAATCAAATCATTGAGTAAATTTTGAATCCACAAGCCCATTCTAGTGGCACCCCCAAGGGCCATGTATTCTGCATGGCATGTTGAGGAAGCAACAGATGGCATGCGTTTTGAGGACCAGAATATTAAGGAACCTTGCATGTTGATAATCATGCCTCCAGTTGATCTTGAAAATTCCCCGCCCCAGTTTGCATCTGAGTAGACGTCTAGGTTGATAGTATGTGAGGTTGATTGTGGATATAAGTGTAGTTTCTTTGTGGCTGTATATTGTAAATAACCAAGTAAGTGTCTCAACGCTCTCCAGTGTTCGTTAGTGGGGTTTTTTGAGTGTCTAGCCAATTGATTTACAGAGAAACTGAGGTCAGGACGAGTTGCTGTGGTTAGATAAGTCAAGGAACCAATAATTGACAGATAATCTCCTGGATTAATAGCTGGGTGGTTTGGTGGGGGTGTGGAAAGGTCTATATTGGTCGGCAGTGGTTGATGGTGACATACTCCTGTTATATGATGAGTTGTTAAAATTCTGTCTATCAAATTTTCTTGACTAAGTCGAAATCCTTTTTCATTCCTTTCTATCTTGATACCTACTATTGCATCCAGTCTATCTTGCCATTTGATGATGAGAGTTTGGCTTAAATCTCTTTCAAGTTGTTTCAAAACCTCATTGTTGTTGCCAGTTACAATTCCATCGTCAACATGAACCCAAAGCATAGCCTTTGTGTTGTTATTCTTCAGAAAATAAACGCTATTGTCGTAGGATGACATTTCATAGCCCAGGTTTTTTAGCTGCTGTCCAAAGTGTTGCCACCAGCAACGTGCTGCCTGACATGTTCCATAAAGAGCTTTGAGCAATTTGAAAACTTTTCCATCTTTTTTCTCAAAGCCAGGAGGGTCCTTTACCCATACTTCTTCATCTATTGGACTATGAAGGTATGCTGCTGTGACATCAAAAGCATGGACTGGCCAGTTATACATAGCTGCAATGGTGAGGATGATTCTTTGGGCTGTAAATGAGGCAGTTGGAGCAAAAGTGGAAGAATAATCTATACCCTTTACTTGTTTAAAACCTTTTGCCACGTATCGAGCCTTCAGCTTTGTGTTTCCTGTTGATGCATCTTTCTTTTCTGCAAAAACCCATCTAGCATCTAGTATTCTGGCCCCTTCAGGTGGTTCTTTTCTCTCCCAGACCTTCATGTTTGTTAAGTTATCTATTTCTTGTTGACAAGCTTTTCTCCATTCATCACCCTTCTCGGACCGTAAGGCTTCTTTGAATGTTTTAGGTAACTGAGTTGCAAAGTATTCACAATTAATTTGGATGTCTTCTACCAGACGATCTTGCTCAATCATTTGTTCTTCCAGATCAAAATTTCCTAGTATAAGATTGCTGCAGGTTAGAGTGTTTGCACTGTTCATTACAAAATCGAGGGACATCTTATTTTCACTTTTTGTTTCACATTCTTTGAAGCTGGCCCACGCAGATGTTAAGAATTTCTTTTCTATCGGATCCCAAAAAATCCAGCCTTTCATACCAGCTGGGAAACCTACAGTGTAGCATCTTCTTGCTCGGACATCTAGCTTTTTTCTCTTCTCTTCAGGTATGTGTACATAAGCTACTTCACCAAATTTCCTAAGAATATCTAATTGCGGTTTAGTGTTGAAGAGTGCTTCATAAGGTGTAATTGAGTTGCAAATAGTGTTGGGTATTCTGTTTAGGAGATATGAAGCCCATTTGAAAGCAAAAGACCAGAAGGTTTTTCCAAGACGACTGTCAAATAGTATAGTTCTTCCCATTTCTGTAAGAGTACGATTAAATCTTTCAATATTTCCATTTTGTTGATGAAAATATGGTAGAGATTTTTCATGAATTATTCCGTTTTTTGTTGTGAACATGTCCATTAGTTTATTGTTGAATTCTCCTCCATTGTCTGATCTAATTATTTTGACCTTCTGATTTGTCTGTTTCTCCAATCTTGTTATGATGTTGATGACCGTATTTGTTGATTCAGATTTGTTTTTGATGACATGACACTCACTGTATGTTGTAGCTAAATCTCTGAAGGTTAAAGCATATAAACCACCGTCAACTGATTCCTCTTCTATTGGGCCGATTAAGTCCATAGTTACTATTTCAAGTTTGTCAACTTTTCTACCAGTTGACTCAAGAAAACATTGTCTTCTACTTTTGCACATTTGACAAGAATCACATATAATATTTCCATTAGGCAGTTTGTCAGGTAATCCATGAACCATTTTCTCTTTGCACATCTTTCTTATTTGTCTCAGACTTGCATGGCCAAGTAAGCAGTGCCAAGTATAGAGGATTTCTTCATCTTTGTTTCTTTTTCTTAATTCAGGATACTTAGTTGGGATCTCAAGACTAAATATTGCTGGTTGTATAGGTAGAACATTTGATTCATTTCTAGTAAGATCAGAATGTGATAATATAGTAGTTACATCAGAAGATACATTTAAATTATTATGATGCATTGGACTGTTAAATGTCCATTTCCTGTTGATGAACATGGCTGACAGAATTGGAAAGCCGTGATAGCTGATTAGAAAGTCATTGAAGTTAACGCATGAAAAGTTAGCACCACTCTTGATTAGGGATGCTGGTGAGATTAGCGTACCTCTAGCATCTTTACAGTAGTATACTGGTCTAATATTGATGATTTCCCCATTGAGACCATGGAAGCGTATCGTCCCTTTGCCTGTGATGAGAGGAGAGGAACCATTAGTGGCCACTTTCAAAGCAATGGGATTTTTTAGAGGGAGGAAATCAACCAACTCATTCAGATTTCCAGAAAGATGATGAGTTGCACCTGTGTCAAAAATAGGGTTCGCCGAATATGCTTCGTTGTCTGATAGTTGCATTCTAGCAAAAGCAGCTGCAGATGCTTCTGGGGAGTCATCAGTGAGTTCTACAATTTGTGCCGAAGCAGATTTCGCTTGAGGTGGTTGTGAGGTGTTGTGACGGTTTGTTTGTCTTTGAGGATAAATTGGGCGGTAAGAATCCATTTTTTGTTGTATAGGCCTCTGGTGGATGGGTAGATTTGGTTTGGGTGGAGGATTGTTATTAGGGACAATTGTTGGTTGTATGATAGAGGGCGGTACCACCATTGGATAGTGTGTGCTGTAGCCCGCTTGCCTGTTTTGTAAAAAGGAATTGTAATTGGTGCGGTTGTTGAGAGTTCTTTTAGGACAGTTGGCTTGCAGATGACCTGATGAGTTACAGATATAGCAGTTTCCTGAAGATCTTTGAGTAGCAGCATTAGATTCATAGACATTCTGATTAGTAGTATTAGATTCATAGACATTAACAGAACCAGAACCAGAATCAGAGAGAGGTAGCTTAGTAGAAACAGAAGCAGAAGATTCATTTGCAGTGACAGTAGTGTTAGTAGTGGTGGTATTCAGAAGTTTATCATCGTGTTTAAGTCTTTCCCAAGTGGTACAAAAAATTTTGTTGAGAACTGCAACAGTGATTGATTTATCAGATTTGCATAGTTGTTCTGTTTCTTTGAGAACTTCTGAGCTAAACCGTGGATTGTCTTGAATGATGCGTTGACAGAGGCAGCCTAAGATGTCCTTTTCACTGAGTCCTTGAGCCCATAAGCAAGCACACGCATCTCGAAATTCATTCATTAACTCTATGGGATTGTCGCATTCTTTAGAACGAAGATCGATTACTCTTTCTATGGCATTCAGTTGAGCCGCTCTGGAAACTGTGTTGAAGACACTTTTGATATGGCGAAAAGCAGTCGTGCTTGGTGTAACATCGATAATTTGAGATTTCATCTCTGGTCCAACAGAATTGATCAGTATTGCTCTACCTATTCGCTCTTTGATGGAAGTTTTTGAGGCCCCTTTACGCTCTAGAAAGTTGGTTTCTCCAGTGAAGTCGCTGATGACGCCTCGTAGTTCTCTATGCCACTCGCGGAAATTTGAACCATCGTCTTTTAGAGTATGTCGCCAGTCTTTCAATAGCATCCTTGCCTTAACAATGCTGTCTCGAATGTATGAGTCTTCTTGAATTCGGAGTAGTACACGTGGATTGGGCGCATCATCCATATCAGACGTCGCATCTTCTTCATGGATTTGAGTTTCATTTTCGTTTGTGGTATAGTCTTGAGGTGGTCGTTGTGGATAACTGGGTGTTGGTCGAGAGGTTGGTGTATCATATTCTTGAGGAGTCGGTTGTTGGTTGGATGGCATCATCGAAGTGTCAAGTATTAAAGTAGTAATGAGATGAAAAGAGAATGAAGAGAAAAAGGAGGAAGAAAAAGAAGAAAAGAAATTTAAGAGAGAGAAAAAAAAGAAAAAAGGAGAAAAAAAAAGATAACGAGAATATTTATTATAATAAGAAGAGAAGAAAGAAAAGAAGAATAGAAAAAAGAAAAGGAAAAAGAAGATAGGGAACGAGTACTGGGTGAAAGGGCGGGTTTATATGTATTTTTTTTTTTTTTTTTTTTTTTTTTTTTTTTTTTTTTTTTTTTTTTTATTAGTCGATTATATTTCACTTTCGGAGAGATAGGGCCACTATCTCGCTTTGATGCTTGGCGAGAGCAACAACCTAATCGCTTATAGGATCGAGGTAAATATTAGTGTTTTTTTTTTTTTTTTTTTTTTTTTTTTTTTTTTTTTTTTTTAAAGTTTTTAGAGAAAGGAAAAGGAGGTAAAAGAAGCGATAAGAGAGAAAAGAAAAGCGAGAAGAGAGAGAGGAACAAAGAAGCTTGTAAAAGAGAACAATTGGCGAGGTGCGAACGGAAAAGAAGAAAAAGAAAAGAAGAAAAAAAATAAAGGAAACGATTGCCGAGGGGAGGAAAGAACGATTGCCGAGAAGACGATTGTCGAGAAAACGATTGCCGAGAGGAGGAAAAAAAAATCCAAAGAGGAGAAAAAGGGGTTGACGAGACCGTTATTTAGTCGTTTTTAAGAAAAAAGGAGACTAGGCAAGATAGGAGAAGAAAGGAATAAAGGAAAAAAGGCGAGACTAGGCACAAGAGCCCATAACCTATTGGCGCAGCGATAATGTTTTAGTTGGAACAGTAACAAAAAGGATATTTTCATTACTATTGTGGTCACGCAGACTATATACACTACTGCGGCGTAGTCGAGACCTAACAATTATCACTGGAAAACAGTCACGAGTGAGAGGAAACTGTGAACTTTATGAAAGGAAAAGAACTATAATTAAAAAAGTGGTCTTCGGTGCAGATCCAAAAGTGGGCAGGCTATGTAATAAAAAGTCGGTTCTAATTTCATGTTGTTCGAATTAGGGGGTTTTAAGAATTCACCAGCGACGGTTAAGGATGAAACATCAAGACAAGACGTCAAAAGAGGGTGCGTGGATAGAAGATAGTGATCTAGACGCTGTGAGTGAACTAGATGAGGATGAATAGGAGGCGGAGATAAAGCGGCCCAAGATGAGAAGAGAGTGAAGGGTTAGTAGTGAATGAGTGAGTGAAGAAAAGGGCATCCACAGATTCTGCACCAAACAACCTCAAATGATCACACTCATTTTCTCAAGAGAGAACAGATTATATTAAGTCTATTTGTTGGCTAAAGTGCAGGGAGTCTGTTGGAGGAAAAGTCTAATACACATTGGCCACTCCAACTAAATGTTCCTACTCCCCTGGCTTCCATCGACCCTTGAACTTTGTTCCTCCTTGGATTCTTACTACTGGGGAGATGGGGAGAAGAGTGATTTGTTTATTTTGGCTGCCACATCTTCAAGAGTTTTAGTTTTAGTCACTCATCATCATCACTCCACTCTGAATACCTGGATAGTGAGACTCACACTACATTAGCAGTAGAAATCCTGAAGCTGGTCTGCCTTGGTATGACCCACATCTGTCCCTTTTACTGTATTCTTCAAAACTCCTGTTACCAAGTTGTCGATCGAACTCCCTCTGTACATTACGTTGTGGTGGCGAATCAAAATTAACTCATTCTTCAACACCCCATTTAGTGCCCCATTTCCCCCCCCCCCTCCTAAGTCTTTGAATTCCTCCAACTCCAATCATGGGTTCCGCATCATTAATTCATCCTTCCGAGCGTTTGGAAGACGATGACGAGACCATGATCGCTGTTGAAAACGCCATGGTGGAGCAACAAATATCTGTGTGTACCTCTGTTGCTACTGTGCAGATATATATGAAACCTGGTTAGTTTCAACTTCAAACTAACCGGTTCTTTTCTTTTACTCCCTCTTTGCCATCTTCTATACCTTCATACTCTCATAATGGATGTCCCGGAGCCTCCGACACCAACAAGTCAGCACTCTCAGTCTGAAAAGTCTGCTAAAGATTTCACCATCGGAATTCTTCTTCTTTTGGTGGTGGTTTCACTATGGGTTAGGTGAGTATTTTTCAGTTTAGATTCTGCTTATCGAATGATTAACACAATGATCCTTATTGACCTATTGCAACAGCGGCTCGTTTTTAATGAGTGTAAGTTTTTGCATGTTGCAGAACAATTTATTACTTCAAATGGGGCCACTTCACGGGAACCTGATCATCATGCTCAATTCAACGTTTAGTATATCTATCACGAAGAATCGTTCTTCTCTCCTTGGATGATTACGTGAGTCGCTCGCCAGTACGATTCGTTTCAATGTTCAAACGCCACACTCATTACATTGTTTCATTTGCATTAACATCATTCTCATTCTCATTTTTTTTTTTGGTTTTTTTTGGGGTTTTTTTTTTTTTTTTTGGGTTTTTTGCAGATACTTAAGTACTTCCTCATTTTGCTTTTACCTGGTTCGGCCCGCAATCGATTTTTGCAGAAACCAGTACTTCAAGGCACTTCTCAAAAAACAAAAATCAACGGGTTCGATTCCAAAGTAAATTTTGATTACAAATATTATATTATATCTAGCCAAATAATACTGCACCAAACTGACCATTATTTTTATTTTTTAAACCAGTAATAGTTCCTACCAAACTCGTTATGAACTACTCGATTCAGAACCCTTAGTAGAGTTACCATATTATAAATTCAAAAATCGAGCGAGATTATATTCTAATTAACTTGTAACTCTCATGTCCGTTTTCAACTTTGAACAGAATCGTCAAAAAAAAGTTACAACTATTGTCAAACCTGAAGCTCTTCCTCTTTCAACTTCTGAAATAGCTCGACTTGCATTACAATTTCTTTTTCTTTGGTTTGCAGCAAAGTCAGTAAGAGTTTTTTTTTTTTTTTTATGTGTGTGCGTGTGTTGTCAAATCTTTAAGCTTATTTTGACGTTTTTTTGATTGGACGGATTGAAATTTTACCATTGCCTTTTGATAAACCATCTAAATTTATCTTTTGATGTTTCTTGTCTCATTTTTGATTGAAATGAAATCATCAAGTTGGACCCTCAATTCTTCTTTAGGATATACATCAGTTTCAAGTTCAACGATTTTGGCTTCAATGTCAGGATTTTTAACTCTAGCCATCGGGGCTGCGTGTGGCGTAGAAAAGTTTTCATACCAAAAACTTGCAGCTGTTGTTTTCTCATTAATTGGAGTGATTCTGGTCTCACAAAGAGACAAAACTACTGAAAGCTTAAACCAAAAGAATATAGCTTGGTGGGGTGATTTATTGGCACTTTCCAGCGCTTTATTTTATGCTCTCTATCTAGTCTTAATGAAGGTAAGATATGATTTAATATGAATGTTTTTTCTCTGTCAAATCTTTATCCTCTTTGTTTCATTGCTCTGATTTTCTTCATCACACTTTTAAAAATAAAATAAAATTATAGATCAAAGTCAAGAATGAATCCCAAATTGATATGCAGGTTGAGTGATCTCTATTTTATCTTGGAATGGATAAATTATTAACGATAATCTGAATTGTTCAAAACAAATAAAAAAAACATGTTAAAATATTTTTAATCGAAAAATCGATTTCTTGACACAGCTTTTCTTTGGTTTTGTTGGCCTGTTTAATCTACTTCTTTTCTGGCCTATTGGATACCTTTTGGATTATTTTTCGATTGAACCCTTTAAATTTCCCGACACAAAAATACTATGGATTTCTTTGGTTGTGAATGCTTCCATTACATTTGTATCAGATTATT